>VXBC01001107.1:95024-155927 GCA_013399945.1 Ploceus nigricollis
TATATACACACATATATATATATATACACACACATATATATATATATATATATCTCCCTTACAGGTAAATCTATTTCACTCACAAATGTGAAGTCATTATAATACATGGGAAAATGTGGACTAGTCAAATAAGATGTCAAAGTTAAAGGCTTTCATCAAACCAAAGGAAGGAGAGGACATCTTTTCTATAACTTAGGTCAGTATTATGCAGCCACTGCATTAAACTGCACTTGTATTAAATAGTGATTTTAAATGGAATTTTTGTATCAGTGTATTTAAATTCAAACAGACTCCATTCACTATTTTCTCTGTGCTTCTCAGCTATCATTTTGCCAATGTTCTGATGAGTTGGAATTCTGTACTTACTCTTTGGTCAAAAGTAATCTTTTACTGATTTCATATTGAATCTTTATTCTCCAGCTAATCTTTCTTGGAGGCCATCCAAACAAGTGGACTCAAGCCTTGAAGCAGGGAACAAGCTCTGATGTGATATGGAAAAAGGATGGTGAGTGATTGCATTACTTTTGAGAGGCTGAGGATAGCAAACGGAAGGAAGAGATTTAGGAAAGGGGATGGAGAATTCATCCCATTAGAAAAGTGAGTGTAAAAACAAGCTGGTGAAGAAAATGTACTCACTGAAGGCTCTTAAAATATATGTCTTCATGCTCATTATTCAGGAACCAGTCATGGCATGGAAAGGGTTGAAAATGGAAATTTTGACAAGAGAGAATTTTAAAGAAACCAACCTACTGTAGAACAAACTGAACTTCGTTTGTTACCTTTATGAGGCTGTGCTCATTAAACCAGAAGATGCAATTAAAGCAGTAGATATTAACTTGTTAACTCAATCAAAAAATCCTATCAGAAGATCATTCTGAGCTGCTCTATTTTCCTAACAAGTGCACAGCCACTGACTGAGTCACCCAGAAATGTTTTAACACAAGGTAAAAGAGAACAGTGTGGATGATTCGGTATTGAGCACTGCTTTTCATCTCAGCATCAGTCTCTTGCCTTTGAACTCTGTCTCAAGGATGAAATGCAATGGTTTGATTTTCATCAATGGCATTTAATGATACACACCTGGATGATACACCTAAAATTAAGATTTTGATCCATCACGTGGAACTGACTGGAAGTTCACTCATATTTCAGAGAGGTAAAACTGCTTAATGGTAGTTCCCTGTATTGGTTTCTTCTCCAATCTCTGGAGCATATATCCATATATTTGCAGGGATCGTATAGCCAGCCACTTGATGTCACCATAACTCCACAGAAATATTGCTCTTCATACACTAACAGGGTGCAAATAAGTGGCTTAAAACTGAAATGTGCTTGGAATTAATGTTTCTGTCACTAGACATATGAGGTAGATAGACGATGTGCATCATCACGTTTATTCTCCTCTGCACGAAGAGAAAGGGTGGCTAAAGAAAATCTTTTTGTGTTTGCACTAAAGATTGCTTTTAATTAGGAAACTTGTCTGAGAGGAATTAGATTTACTTTTTTTTAAAGAATGAAAAATATTGGTGAGGAAAGAATACTGGCAAAATCAGTAACACTGTAATAAACTGAAAAAGTTAAGAGTCTTTGCGTCAGAAATATTTGTTGTTGCTGAGTACAACTTGCTGAGTACAAGTTGTTATCAGAGACCGAAAAAATATATTTTGGGCTTTTCTGGAAATCCTTTTTATATGTGAAAAACCCCAAATTTTTGAGTACAATGTCATGATTCAGTTAATCTAAAGAATTACTGCCTTTTAATACTGCAACAAAGGCCAGAATCATACCTTACTTGAAAATTGCATTGGTTAAAGATGTGAATTTTCATGGGTTTTATTAAATTTATGATGCAAAAGTACAACTGATGTACTCAAGATAATTCATCTTTAGGTCCTTTATAGAGAAAAGTAAAAGGCAGTCTTTTACTTTTATAAATTTTAATAAATTAAGGATAAGCAGTGGATGTGATTGCTAATATCCAGCCATCAAGCATAAAATAAAGTCAATTTGAGCCATATCAGTTTCTGCTCAGCTGGTAACTTGCTTTTCTCTCCCATATTTATATTATATTTCCACAAACAATATATTTAAGCAATAAAAGCAGAAGAACAGAGCTTTTTCTGAGAATTAACAGCCTCCTAGGAGCCAATGATCCACAACCCTGGAAAGGGTCATTAAGCCCCAAAGAAATGTCCAGTGCTGAAGTTATTATTGATAGGACCTGAAAGTGTGTGTATTTATCTACAGAAAAGGATGGGGCAGGCAGAACATTTGGAATTTATATTTCTACCTGTGAAAATATCTTCAGCAAACCAAGTAAATGATGCTATTATAATTACATGAATGTTCTTGGTGACTGTTCATCATATTCCAGAAATTTCAGTCCTTGGTACATCATGATAAATGTATTTGATTATGTGGTTCTTGCAAGAATCTACTAACATGACACTCAGAAAAGACTGATAAACTTTTCTGAGGGAAGAGAATAAACAAGCAAAACTAAATGGATTATAAAGGTGACTGATAAACTGAGGACATAAAGGCAGAAAAAAAAAGAATCTCAAGAAGAATAAATTATAGGCAGCAAAAAAGTTGGAGAACAAGAAAAAATTAAATCTGTTTTCACATTTTGATGGTTTTCTCTGTAGATTTGTGTGCAAACAGAACTACTCTAACACTAAAATGTAGAATTGCCTAATGGATGTATTTCAGATGAAGTTTCTTTTTGGATGACTGACTCTATTCCAACATTATCCATGTGGATAAATTTAGTATGTTATTTATTTATTTATTTTCTCCCAGGAGTGGTGTTCTGTCATGGACAAGCAGAAATTCAGCAATTTCTACAAAAAATTGGAAACTACATTAGCCTTCGTGGATCATTGACTTGAAGAGGCTAAGCAGAGTAACAGTATGCTTTGTAAAGGACAGAGCACTTTGAGAGGTATGGTTTTCCTTCTTTTTCTGATTTATATCTCTTCTCTCAGCATCAGAGGGGCTTTTTAGGCATTCAGCTGCAACTATTTTCTCTCTACATTGGATAAATCTTTTTTTTAATTCAAAAAGTACCCAAGCTGGTATACTAAACAGAAGTTATGTCCTGAATAAAGGATTTAATTTGAACTGTTAATACATTAAATTTCTTAACAAAGATCATGAGAAGATATTCTGGTGCAGAATAGGGAGCTAACATGTTTTTATTAATTAAATCTCCCTTGGTAGCTATGGGGTATTGCTTCACCTATCCAGAACAGATTTAACTTCTTTGAATCTGGTATTTGCCTTAGGGCTATCTTTCAAGTATTACTGAACTTCAAAGCTCAGGAGCTTGGGTCTTCTCTAGTGTTGAAGTATATCAGATACTGGAAGACAAGTCAAGCTACCCAATATGAGAGAAACACCTGACTTTAGATTTTTCTTTCAGCCTAGGGCTATCTGAAAAGTGGAAAAGAAAGCCCTGAGAGTAGGTGGAGCTGCAACAAAAGCCATTTAAAAAAAACAACCAACCAAAAAAACAAAAAATCAAAACAAAACAAAACCCAAAACAAAAAAAAGAAGAAAAAAAACCCCAAAAAACAAAAAACAACAACAAAAAAAACCACAGCCAACCAAAGCAAACAAACAAAAAAACACGAAAAAAAACCCACCCTGGCAAAATATTATGTTTGATATTCTGAAAGCCAAGTTCTTAACATAAAGCTTGAAATAGATGCAGTAAGACAGAAGTTATACAAATGAAAAATATATTCCTCTATATATTAGAAATATCATGGGCATTGGAAGTGACTGGTTTTTTATGCATTTTATGCAGTACTGCAGCAAAACATATGATATCAGGGGTAACATATTTTACAGTCAAATCTTTTTCATTCAGCTTCATACAGGGTTACGACCAGCAGTACACATATATATGGCTATAAAAGTGTCTTGTAAATAAATTGTAGTTTTAATTTCTATTCATGGTAAGAGCAGCATATATTTTAACTAATATATGAAATATCAAGCCTTGGAGACACTATAAAGGACGTTAGAAAAAGATAAGCTGTTCAAAATCCTGGTGTTTTTTATGGTTAATCATAAACCATTAATAAGTGCATTCATGTATATTTCACATTGCTTATTGTTGCCTCACTGCTGTTATCAGTTGAAGTTTCATATCAGCAAAACCATAAACATAATTCAAAAATAATAATCAGGAATTTATTGCCACTAATAAAGAAAAAAAAAAGCAAAACAGAAAATGCAATTTTCTATGATGTCTCACAGTGCTTATAATTAATTCCAGATAGAAATTGAAATTAAATTACACATTATAGGCAGTAGAGGCTTTTTGGGGAACCCATCAATAGGTCATTTTTCTGAAGGGTATGTTTACAATTGCACATTGATGAAATACAGGCATTAGAATGCAAATGCAAGGAAGAGAGTCCGGAAAAATGTGCGAGAGCCATATTCCCCCTCATGGTAGGAGTATTCTGACTTTTGTGCATATTCTTAATCTTGCTGGCATCTCCTTCCTGAAAACATCATTCCAGGTGCACTAAAGCTCTTGTCAAGATTATAATTACTGTCAATGGCTTTCAAGAAGGCCCCGAGATAGCAGAATTCTTCTATCAGCAGGTGCGAACGACTCTTCCCATCCTATTTGCTCTAATTTTACAGAACAGTTAATAACTTGAGGCACAATCAAATATAATTTTTCCTGATTTTACACTTGAATCTAATCTCACTGACTTGAGTAGTGTAGATCCTGATCTATGCTTCTGTGAAGGAAGTAATCAAAATCAAGTTGCAACATTTTTTGGCAAGGTTTTTGTCTATGTCTCTAATACCAATTATCTTCTAGTTATTCTTACCATATACTTTTCATTTTTAAATTGTACTATATAGCAAAATATTTAAGTTTATGAGAATATTAAGTATGTACTCTCATCTTATTTTTTTTTGGAGATATAAACATGCTTAAAATAATGTTTATGTTTTCTTTCTGAATAGAAATGCTTTTTAAATATGATTCCTCAAGAAGTCTTCAAATTAGAATAGACAAAAGATTTTAAAATGTTCAGAATGAAGGTTTTCTGAATTGCAAATTATGGTCAGAGCATTTTAAATAACGGAGGTAGTAGTAACCATTTCAGCAGGTCTCTATGCTTTCTGTGCTGGAATTACAGTGTACTCATCCTGGAAATTCTCACTTTTGTATCATCAATCTGCATAATTTAGTCTTTAAGAAATAGCATCTCTCTGCCTGTCTATCCGTGTGTGTGTAATTTTATCTTTTGCAGGGGTAGGTGTCTCGAGTCCCACGTAATCCCACAAAAGTTAATTTTGTGGTTCATTGGATTCTCAGGCAACATTCTTCCTGCTCTGCAAATAGCAGCTGGCCTGCTTGCATGAGCAGGAATCGTGCTTTCTAGAAAGGATGTGGGCTTTCCCCACCAGTTTAATTCCTCAGTTTGGGGGAGATTGGGCCAAATTCAGAGCTCCCCAATTTTCTGAGGTTCCAAAGAGTTACAGAACCACTGGTTACAGCAGAGCAATCTTCTTTCCTTAACAGAGAAACTTCAGTGGTCCATTCTGCCCCTGTGACTTTCTTCTAGTCTTCCTCACCCACAGTCATCTGCTCTGCATTTCTTCTAGGTTTTTACTGTTTATTTGCATTTTCCCCTCAAAGGATTAACATCTTCACTTTTTCTGCTCAGTACCATTCTCATTACTAATCGAGCAGCCCAGTTTGGAGGTCTTGCACATGATTAGATTTTGTGAGCAGGCACTTTACTAAATTGTTGTCCAAGTTCTGATAGCATGAATCTCTTGGAATGCAATAGATTAACAAGCATGCACTTGTACCCATTAATATAAGGCTATTCCAGCAGAAAAATTCCAAATTAACATTTTCTTAGGTTGTGTTAATTTGTGTAGTTCAATGAAATTAATTCAATTGCACCTTATGACTTTCTGATGGAATTTATTATTCTAAATTTCTTTTTACATTTCCCTCATTACTGCAGGTGCTAAAAAGAAGACTCTAATTTAATAATTTTAAAGATTTTAAGAACAGATAAGTACTTTATTTTGTATGATGAGTACTAGCTTTTCAATATAGGCATCTTTTAGGACCTTTGTAGTGACAAATGCTACTTTCTGACAAATTTCAGAAATAGGACTAACGGCACTGGCACTATTACCAATTCATACATGTAATAATAACATGTACAGAGATCTACAGAACAACTTTTTCCTTCCTTCTAACTAACATTTACATAAAGGAGATAAAGACTTCCCTCAGGTTTCCTTTTTCTCTCAAAAAACTCCAAAGTTCCAGTATTTAATTTTAAGCCAACTTGTCTCAATCACTGATCAGATTTTCTATTCTCCTCTCACTGACTGGCAGGTCCAAATTTTTATTCCAGTGTATTCCCAGAGCCGGGCAGACAATTTATGATCAGTGTGGTGGAAAGGTTATGCTCCATGTTTTACTGACAAACTCACATTTCACATCTCAGTAGCGTGCCAGTCTTTCTGAAAACAACATGACATTGTGCCACTGAGTTTTCAACACTTTCCCTTCTTACAGGTCTTTTGTGCACAGCCAGGAATTTTGAGGTGGTGCCCTTTCACCATGTAAGAATTCATTATATGCCGATACAAGGGGAAACTTTTTAAAATTGAACCATGTTTTGCTGGTTGTTGTTTTGGGGTTTTTTTTGACTGATTTCTCCAGACTGTCAGAATTACATTTGAATCCATCTCCTAAAGGACTGCCAGCTTTCCAAAATGGGTGGCATCTCTAAAGTGAATATTCCTACTTTCTTCTATTGGTTGGCTCATCAAAAAAAATAGTACAAGACTCAGAACAAAATTTTCAGGAATTATTGACGTATTATTCCAGTTTAAAAATGCACAATATTACGTACCCCTTGAGTATTTTTTCCAGCTGTTTATTTTAGTAATTTTACCTTGGGTTTATTTTCTTATCTTGCTAAAAAATACAATCTGCAACAGAATCAAAAGCCTTTCTGAAATCAAGGTACATAGGGTACAGAGCATGGACTTCTTTCCTACAGATAGAAAATACATTGATTTAACATCATTTGCTCTCGATAAATCTGTATTGGTACCTATTCATGTCCTATGTATCATCTATGTGATTGGTTTACTTGAATATTTTTTCCAATGTTTTCCTGAAAATTGAAGGTGAGGAAAATCTAATTCTGATGATCTTGCTTTCTTTCTCTAAAATATAGCAGCCTACAGTCACAATTTTCCAGTCTTTTGGAATTCCTAAGAGCTCTTATACATTCCTGCTTAAGAAAATTTACCATTTCTATTACAGCTGTCAAATTAAATATTATTTTTTGAAAATATCCAAAATATCTGAATACATTGTACCCATACTTTTTCTACCTATTTACACACCTCATTCTTTTCCCCTTTGTTGGTGTTGATAGTATGAATGTTAAAGAGTTGACCTCTGAAGAAGTGTGATTCATGCTTGATTGATAATCTAATTTTTTATTCATATTTGCTAGACAAAACTAGTATGTTTATGAGACTGTTGATTAGAACTGTGACCCATAAATTTTACTGATTTAAATAAACAAGGCCACTGTGCATATGGAATGATTTAATGTCAATTTTTGCTACTTAAAATGTATCAGAATGTTCTCCTAATTTAAACTTAATGAATGAGGAAAATCACACTTTTTGGACAAATGCAATTGTTAGTATTACTTCAAAATGGATCACTATTGAAACTAGATTTTGGATATGATCTTTGGTTACTTAGCAACTGTTTTTGAGTTCCAAGAGATATGGAAAGATATTCTCCACTTATCTGCATTTAATGTGGTCT
The DNA here is from genome assembly GCA_013399945.1 of Ploceus nigricollis. Taxonomy (NCBI): domain Eukaryota; kingdom Metazoa; phylum Chordata; class Aves; order Passeriformes; family Ploceidae; genus Ploceus; species Ploceus nigricollis. The sequence goes on from VXBC01001107.1 coordinate 102,880, forward strand.
TAATATATTTTATTAAACCTCCAGCAAGAAGAATCATACCAGTCCTCTTATCTGATTAAAATATTCTGCCTTTGCTTTGGTTGCTACTGCTAACCAAGATTCAGTGGAGAATTTTCCATCATTTTTATTCAAGCACCACATGAAATTTGTAAACAACAAAACATGATTTAAAACTGAATTTTTTCCCCAGTCCTGCAATTCTACCAGAAAATATTTTATTAATCAATTTACCCTCTTTTTGGAGCATCTTATCAGCTTTCTCTTATCCTCTTATTTCTCCACCATTGATAATAACATTTAAAAAAAAAACTTCTGGTAACTTTTCATGAACACACTGATCCCACAGGTATTCAAGAAGCTGTCCTCCAAAAGAAAAGATGCTCTAGTCTTGGTAAAAACAATTTTCAGTCTAGTACAGACCATTTGATATATTTTGCTTAACTTTTCATTCTAACCGTAGAATGGCCTGGATTGGAAGGGACCATGAAGCCAGTTCCATCCAGTTACAAACCCTCTGTCATGGGCAGGGACACCTTCCACTAGACCAGGTTGCTCCAAGGCCCATCCAGCCTGGCCTTGAACACTTCCAGGGATGGGGCAGCCACAGCTCCTCTGGGACACCTGTGCCAATGCCAGTAAAGAAATTTTTCCTAATGTNGGCACCTTCATAGTAAAGAAATTTTATCCTAACGTCTGATATAAACCTACTCTCAGTCTGAAGCCCTTGTCCTGTCACTCCAGGTCCTCATAAATAATCTCTCCATCTCTCTTGTGAGCCCCCTTCAGGTACTGGAACTCTGCAATTAGGTCATTCTAAAGCCTTCTCTTTTCCAGGATGAATAATCTCATTTTTCTCAGTCTTTTTTTGTAGGAGAGGGGCTCCATTACATCAATCACCTTGGTGCCTCCTCTGGCCTGGCTCCAGCAGGTCCCTGTCCTTCCTGTGCTGGGAGCCCAGAGCTGGATGCAGCCCTGCAGGTGGGGTCTCAGCAGAGCGGGGCAGAGGGGCAGAATCCCTTCCCTGCTATCTCTAGTGTGTATTTTTAAAACTTATATATATCAAATTGTATTCTCTTTCTTCCCACAGCAATCACATTTATATTTTCTTTCTTCTACAAGTTATTCTAGCAGTGAAACATGATAACTCCCCACTATTTCTTCTGAACCTATGGAAAGTTACACCCACACTGCACATGCTACAAAGCTGCTGCAGAGCAGGGGTGGCTCTCTGAGAAGTAACAGGCATGTAAATAGAAATGTTCATTTTTTGTTTTGGACTACTGTAAGCCTTCCCAGACTCTGATAAAACGTCCTGAGGTAATTCTTCAGAAAAACAGATTGGAAAAGATTTAAAAAAAAAAAAAATTATAAAATATTTTCACATAAATAGGAATATAAAATAACCTTTTCCAGCAAAAGCCCTGAATAAACTCAGCACTGATGCTCCACAGAGAAAAATACAAGAACTCTGCCTCTCCTTCTTTCTGGTGCAGCCTAAATTTAAACTTGATACAACTCTACTGAGGGCAGCAGCACTAAAGCAGAAATTTGTTCCAGTACTTCCAGTCTCCTTGAGAGAGCGGAACATTTCTCAAATGGCCAATCTATTTGAATTAAATTAGGTGAACTTAACATTCATTTCAAAACCTTTTGTTCCTCCTCTTGTCAGCCTTGCAACACAGGGAGCATAACTCTTGTCTTCAGGGAGCTGTTGCTACCAATGTAATTTAGATCAGTCTAGGTGACTGCTGTTAAGATGCATAAATGAAGCTCAGCCAGCCCCAGGATTAAGGACTCAGACTGCTCCTTTCAGCACTTTGCCTCTTCTTCCTTCCCTATTATCTTCTAAAAATCTAATTTTAAAACATCAGGTGCAGTAGCTGTTATAATTTCTCCTTTTTTTATGACTATTCCACAGCCTCCATAGACTTTCACTGTAAATTTTACGTGCTTTCGTAAATCCTCCTTTCCTCTGCTGTTTATGCTCTCAAGTCATTCACAAAACAGTCTCTCCTTCCATTTTGTGTTGAGTCCCTTCAAACACTGGATTTAAAGGTTCCTTTATCCTCCTAGCCCCATTTTTTCCCCTGGAAGCCTGTATGTGTGGCATTCACATTCTCTGAACAAAGAGACATAATTCTCTCTCTCAGGGATTTTTCCTGGAGAAGCACAGAGAGAAGAAGAGAAGACAATTCTTATCTGCTCCTGTTGTTTTGCACATTTGGAATGTGTTCTGGAGATTGTTAACCCAAGGTGATTTCTTGATTGGATTCTGGTGATGGTTGCTTCGATTCATTGACCAACTGGATCCACAGGCGTGTTGGGACTCTTAGCAGAGAGTCACAAGGTTTCTTGTTAGTTAGTAAGTAAGTATGTAGTATAGTATAGTATCTCTTTAATATAGTATAGTATAATGTAATATAGTTTAATAAAGAAATTGTTCAGCACTTCTGAATCAATGGAGTAAGATGCCAATAATTTTCCTTCGTCAGGGGTGCCTTTTAACAATATGTATGTAGTTTGCAGTTATGACAAGTGGCTCACTGTGTGCATCATAATATATTGTAACTTACTTATATTGGATTTCAGGGCTATATTATACAATAAATTACAGGAGGTTCACAGCCTACTCACAGAAGCAGGTGAGCGGTGGGCAGAAGGTCTCTCCTACCAGTTCTGCCACCAGCATGATAATCTCTAGTGGAAAAGACTGATGGAGATTCACCCTAAGCTGCTGGAGCAAGATGCCCTGGAATTAATTTGTCAGAGTCCAGTTCTAGATGAAAAGCACAAGATTTATACTTTGGCCTCCTGTGTATAACAAGGGGGAGGACAGTTTCTGCAATGCTCTGGAGAACTGGCTGCTGATGGCAAACAAAAACCAAAATGTCACCAAAGCACTATGCACAGAATTTTTCACATAATGTAGAAATGGTTCTGAGTCAGAAAACCATCTGCAATAAAGCAAAGTCTTTAATTTAGCTGAGTAATTAATTTGAGCTGTCCTGATTAAAACCTATTGTGTTTGAGAAATTTCTTTACTCAGATAGTCATACTTAAAAGTGCTTAGACAGCACAAGTTTTAAAGAGGAAAATTTGCTTAAAAAGATTTAGAGATAGCTCTTTTGCTGTGACAGACTGGAACAGTTCCATTACTGCCTGTGGAGTTAGCTGGATTTATACCTGGCAAGGTTAGGTCTGACAGTGTTTAACACATCATTTTCCAAGAGGAAATTGTGAATTGTGGTCCCTGTCTTTTCCCACATTCCTTTTTTTAATATCAGTACTTTATTATTTCAAAATGCTATTTATTTTAATTGGGTTATGAGCTGCTTTTTTCTAAGTCAATGCATTCTTGCTCCATTTTTAAAATCTTTTCAAGGTAACTGTCATATGCAATTGCTTTTCAAATTCATTCAAGTGCTCTGGAGCCAAATCAACTTGATGACTTTTATGAGCAGAACTAATCTGAATCATTTCCACACCTACAAAGCTAGCATTTGAAAAAAACACCAAACCAATATTAGAAATAATTTATATCAATAAACATTTTAATCACAAATGTTTAGAAAGAATATTTGCATATGTGTTTTCATGCACATATAGGCAAACATCTATGCAACAAACAGGGAGGGGAATTTCACTGGCTCATTGATTTTAGCTCCACGGGGCTATGTTTGCTAAATGGATAGTTCTAATTAACTCATTTTTTCTATCACATGCAAACATTACTCGTGGATGCTAACATAATCTTATAGATTAAAGTACACATTTCATCTTTATAGTTTCCCATTTTAGGCCATACCATAGATGCTGTTTGTTGTATGGAAAATATCCATGATATCCTTTGCTTCGGCTTAAAGCTTAAAATAGTTTAGTAGAAATCCTTCACATTAATCTGAGAGGAGTCCAAAGAATGGGTGAGCACAAACTTCAGGAAAGTCTTTATTGTGAAAAGTTAACTGATACTTTTAAAAACATGTTAATCAATTTAAATTTTTTTAGCAATTAATTTTTTATGTATTTTTGGCTTATTTTTATTCATTGAAGTTTAACATCCTAATTACACTTTCTCTAATACAATATAAATTGGCTCCTGGTCCACAAGACACTGAAATGTATTTAACATTAAAAACATTGGGATACCAAAAAGTTTGTCAAAGTGTCTAGCTAGAAAGGCAAAGCATTTTAAGGACAGTGTAGAATTACTATGTGCTGTGCTACCAAATCTAAAATGTTCATTGTCATTTTCTCATTATGAAAGTAATTTCACCTCCATGATGTGTTAGGTCTACAGATGTATCAGTTCAGGTGGAACAGAGAAATTCAGGCTGAAGGCATACCCAAATTTTATTTATAAACAGTAAGAGTGCTGTTTTCTTTCCCATACTTTAAGAAATGGAAATAGAGACCAATATTTGCAAAAAAACCCCTAAAATGCCGAAACAAAACCAAACAAAACTCCCCTCCTCTTGTCTGCCATTATGTGGAAGAAACATCATACAGCATGATTTTAAAATTTAATATTATTTTATTCTTTTGAACTTAGTTTAGGCTCTCCACTGAAAATCAGTACCATCATACTCGTAATAATTTTTTACTGCTCTGATTCCTGTCATTTTAGAGAGAGAACTTTGTAATGATAAAAAGCTGTTCCAGATATGGCAGAATTTCACAGTGAGATTAGGCTATTAAATGACTCATTTGTTCACACTTAGAAGGAAAAAAAAAAAGCCCAAACCTCAGATCTTGCATAAATATTTAAATATTTGAACCAAATAGATTTTTTCTTCTAATGTATTTATGTGTATGCAATGCATTTAGATATAGTTTGAAGTATATATTGCTTAATTTCAATTTGTAATGTCTGAAGTATTCTGTGGTGGGAAATTTCAAAATTGTAAATAATGCTTACCTTAAGTAATTTCTTTCTGTACTGAGAGACAAAGAACTTTTTTTTATAACTTTTGTTTAAACAAAGCAAGGCAAATAATTAAAAGACAAGCCATGTTGACAGTACAGGAACAATACTGCCACATAATTTACCTTCCAAGGTTTTGCAATCCAAAGTACTGCGTGCATGAGAAAGAATGCAAAAGAAATAGTTAGATGCAAAGAAATAAATGGACCTGGTAAAAAAAATAGTGCCTAGCATATAAATGCAAATCTCATTAGTATATCAGGATTTTTCTTTCTTTCTCTCCTACAACAATCAAGAAGAATTTTATATTAAACAAATTAATAAATGCTTTTAATGATCTATAGCTGTGCCTGAGAATGTTGAAATATATGGATAAAAAAGATTTTATTCTAGTGTCTGAAAGGCCTGACAGGAGCTACCTTTAGGAACTACCTTTAAGTCATGTCTCTTTATAACAGCTAGCAGGAGATAGAAAAGTGATTAAATACATTTCAGGGCTTCAGTGATTCTTTATCTGTCTCAGATGAGTTTAAATGTATCTGTTTATAGAGAGAAATCTTTTAAGTGGCTATTTTTTTGTTTTCTTTTGTTTTGTTTCTCTGTTAACAGACCAATTATCTGAGAGATAATTATGTAATTTACAATCTGTGAGCAGCCTGTTTTTCCCTACAGAAAAATTGACTTCACTGAATTTTATTTTTCAGGCAGAAATTTAAGTCTTATTCCACTGCTTCATAATCAAACATCTTTATTGTCATATTCAAGTCCAGAGAAATGTTAGACATTCATCCTTCTTGCCTCCAGCTCATTAGTAATAAGTTTTGGTCTTACAGCTATTTCTGGTAATGGTACTTATTTCTTTAAAGGCTCCAGGTATGCTCTGCTACAAAAACCTCCTTATCACTGGCAAGTCTTGGAGTTTCTTATATTTTTGAATACGAATACTTGACACATATCAAATTGGGTTTCTGACCTTGGGAAACATCCTCTCCAGCAGAGACCATCAAATATGTGCTATTTAAAAAAAAAAGCGACCATCGTCCCCTCCTCACTTACAGGATAAATTTCTAGCAAACATTTCCAGCAAATCCCTGGGAACATCTTAGCACGTAGCTGCCAGGTGGGCCAGCTGGCTGGAGGTAGGGAAGCTGCATCCACTTGGCTGCCAGCAAGATCTCAGGAGAGAAGTTCAAGCCAATTTTTCCACATGAAAATTCAGGCAACTTTTGTGTCTCATCCCTGGATATGAAACCAGAGAGCAGAGACTGCACAGCACTTCTGGCAAATCAGTGTGTTCTGCCAGATTTTAACTGAATTTTGGACTGAGAATCTGAAACAAACCTCAAAGAGGAGTTACTCCACACGGACCAATTTCTGTTATTCCACTTTCCTCAGAGTGACAGCTTATACATAATTCCATGTAAATGAAAAAGTGAAAAAAATAATCTTGTTTCTTTACTAATTTCCTTCATTACTGTTTGGCCAATAAGTGGATAACAGACATAGACAGATTTTAATCATATTTTCCTGTATGCAGGATAGGCAATTATTAAATGAAAAAGTGAAAAAAAGAACTTGTTTCTTTACTAATTTCCTTCATTACTGTTTGGCCAATAAGTGGATAACAGACATACAGCTTTTACTCACATTTTCCTATATGCAGGATGGACAATTGTTGAATCTAAATTGTCCTTTAGATTTAGCATTGCAGTTTCTGACCCTACTCTCAGGTAAGATATTAACCAAATATCAGTTTTTGAGTCACTGGGGAAAAAAATCTGCAATATGTAATTTAAAGAAACTTGCAGATCTTCATCTAGCACTGTTTGACTTAATTCAAGTATCTAGTTGGAGTTGATAACAGAAATAAACACACTTCCAATGAAATTCTATATTTATAATCCTTTAAAAATACCAAAACTCAGAGGAACTTTCAATAGAAAAGGAGGAGAAGAAAAGTTAAGATCTGTAACTGATCTATTAAATTCCAGAAATTGCTGCTCAAAAAGGTGCTTGCAATCCCATTCTTTATACTCCTGACTGTAGAATCATCCAAGAAAACAGATGTGGAAATAACAATTAAACGACTTTCATAATACAAATGTAAAAAAAATTGCATTTTTAAAATCTGGAATAACCACATAAATTGAACGCCTAGAATTTGCAAATCACTTTTTATTCAATATTTCATGGGCAATTTGACCAGCGTTGTTGAGTTGTTGATTCCTTATAGCCAAGTGAATTTTTATTATAAAAAATTCATACAAGTCAAAAAATGTGGGCTGAGGCTCTTGCGTCCAAGGTCAGGCTATCCCAGTACTACCTAGCATTTAGAGGCATTTCTCCCTCTATCCTGAACTTCTTTCTCTATTGCACAAATTTTCCATGGTCTCCAACATGCAGACAGAAAACTTTGCGCAGTCAAAGGGCACATTACAGACCTGAGATGTTTGAGCCCATCATTACTAATTAGGGGCTCCCTCAACATCATACAAAATAAGATTTGAAATCACTGCATATGTTTCTTAAAAGTATTTAGATAGGAACACAAGAAAATATAAAAAAAACCCTTGCATAAATCTGTAGATTTTGAGGATGGTAAGTGAAAAAACAAATAGCCTTGAAAAGTTTTTGCTGAGGAATGCAGGTCCTTATTTTCTAGGGAATTTTCTAGGGAATTTTCTAAGGAATTTCTAAGGTCAGGTTATCCCTGAAAAAAAAAAAGAATCTCTTTAGCTACAACTGAAGAATTTATTCAGAGGATTTGGTCTCTTCATGAATCCTATCAGGAAATAAGGAGATGTAATGCCTCATAAATTATAAAACAAACATGGATTTTGCAGTGACATGACTTTTGAAATGCTTTTAAGCTGTCAAAAACCCCTCCTAATTCTATTCATTTACAAGCAAAAAAACCCCAAAAACCAAAACCAAACAAACAAACAATAAAACCAACAAAACCAAAGCAATCAAACTCACACTTCAGGAATCATTTATGAGCATTTTGAGCCTGTGTGGAGGCACAGAATTTTGCAGATCTGGGCAAAGACTAAGAGTCCTGTAGTTCTTAGCTATTAACATAACACTTCAGCCCTTTAGTCCAAAATTTCCAGATGTTCAGAAAGCCTGTCAGGCCGCTCAAAGCCCTTCTGTCCTGCACAGATGGCAGAGTTTAAGTGCCCAGTCTGTGCACAGAGACATCGTGCCAGAGCGCTCCCGCCCTGCCGTGCGCGCCTTGTGCGGCATGGAGCTGCTCTGTGTGTGATGGAGCCCCTTGAGCTCCACAGAAGATTATTTGTAGAGTCAATCTACGACCAGGATGTGTCAGATTTGCTCTGTTTGTGCTGGCTGCTTGCCCTGCAGAGTTCTGGTATGTCTCTCCATGCCAGTATGTGCTGCATTTCCAGGTGTGCAGGGTGGAAGCTGTCACCACACAACCCCCCATCGCATCACGTGGCACTGGGGGTCTGTGCCACTGTTCAGGGCAGGGGTTGTCTGTGCCTCGGTATTTTCACATTCATCTCTTCTTTTCTGTCTCAAAATAGTATCCTGAGGACTTCATCCATCTAGAGACAAGTGGATATTTTGTTGCTACTATCCCTTGACAGAGTAGTGCTAATTATGAGGATACATCAAGCTTAGAATAACTGAAAGAAAATCCAAAAGCAATGTGCTAAATTGATGTGGAAGTGAAGGACATGGAGTTTATTTAACTTTTATGGACAACTAAGAACACGTAGTGTTGAGCAGAGATCTGAGTAGAAAACCAAACTTACAGCCAGGGTAACAAAAGAGCCCAGTAAGATTAAAGAGGTCATGCTGCAGCCAAAGAAGAAATCTGAGGACCACTTGGAGTGTTTTAAAACTGTAGCCGTGGATAATGCCTTAAGACCCCATTGATACCTGGAAAGATAAATATTGTCTTGGGTCACTTGTGTTTTGACTGTTCCTGCTAAAATGCTTTCAAGTGAAAGACTGGTGTTTTTGTCTTGAGTAAATGGATACATCATCCACTGCCCCAGGTTCCCAGTTCCATTTCCTTGTCTTGGAAAACTTTATGTTTTGATCAGCTTTCAGCTCATGAGAAAAGGTAAATTTTGCGCCTATACTGGAGCACACAGCCATGACAATGTGTGAATTTTCCAGGTGTGGCCCACACATCTGTGTGTGCACAGGATACATGGGACATAGTGTGCCTGCTTCTATGTATAATGGTGCTTATGAAAGAACTCCAACAATTAACATTTATGCTACTTAAAACAAAAAAAAAGCCTTCAATGACAACTTCGGAAGGTAAAGAAAGGTCAAGATAAAAAGACTTGGCAGTTCCACAGATTAGATTGTCCATGGTTAAGCTTTTTTTTGAACTGTAGTCTCCAGATCCATAGAAACAATGTTTGTGGGCCTGTTTTTTCTAACTAAATTAAGAAATTATTTTTTCAGAGGATCTGTCCTAGGTTCTGTAAGAGAAGGCTGCTAAAGCATTTGGTATCGTGTGTATTCATGATAGAGACAGAAAAATATAACTACTCATTTCTTATTGTAAAACTGCTAAATTTGTTTCCATAGTTTCTCAGTATAGAAATTACATTGTTATCTTGATGTTTGTTTTAAGTATGACCATTTCCTTTAGGAAAAAACCCTTTATGAAACCATGTTTCTTTTTTCAGGTGTTTTTTCTTTTCCCTCAAGCTTGTTTTCAAGCTAGAGCTCAACAGATTATTCAGAACAATATAGTCCACGCTACTAAAACTTCTTGATTAAATGTATCAATTATAAGCTTATAGTGAGTTATCTGGTCTAGGAGATTTTTTTTCCCTGCCAACTCAAAAAATACTAGGAAAAGTACCATGTCTAGACTGTGTGGATCTCTGTAGGAGAGTGGGGTTTAATTTGGCAGAAATTAAGTGAATGTGATACCACCTGATCTAAAAGTTCAGAAAGAATAGCGTGCCCATGCATAATAAAGTTCATCACTCAGGTCCTATAGAGCAGCAAATATTCATACCTCTGAAGAAGTAAACGGGGTTGAAAAAGTTTCTGAGAGAGGTCTGCAGTTCCCTTGAATGGTACAACTATTTCATCTTGCTACTGTTTGTTCTGCATATAAATCATTGTCAGATTTCTGCACTCACTAGATGCTCAGCTGATGTAGGTTCATCCCCTCAGTAGCATATTTGCATGTTGCATGCCCTTGCTTTTTTGCCTTGTTTTTACTGCAGTGAAGCTGCACCTGATTTATGGTGTATGAGAGAAGGCAAAACAAGCACAGCACACACAACTTACGGAATGATTCATAATCACATGCCAGTGTTTTCTGTGTACTTACTACTACTCTTTCATAAATGCTCCATTTCAAGGAGAAGGAACAAAAGAAGGAATTCATCTTCAGAAAGATACTCAGTAGAACGTGGTTTGTTCATTTGCTAGCAAGACTCTGGGCTGATCACATACACAGACCTTGAAGTAATTTAATAGGAAGAGGGAAGACCTAAAACTTGTTTTTTTCCTTTTGATTTCAGTAGTAGTTCAAGCAATCTATAAATCAAGATTTGCTTTAGCAAGTTCCTGTTTGCTTTCTATTCTCTCTCTGAAAATTACTTTTTAGCTGTACGTGTCCCTTTGGGTTCCGTTGTCAAAGTATGTCATTACAGAGGAAGAAATGCAACCAGTGGCAGGAAATACTCCGGTGAAAAAATGATTTTGAAAGCACAGGTTCAATATATGTAAACACAAATAGAAAATATTCCCCTGGAAACCTCCTGGAATTGGAGGCCAATCACTTGCTGGAACCAGAGCTATGCAATGCTGTCATATCACATAAAACAAACAAAAGAGTAACCTACTCCCCAGTCCCTGAGACAAAATACAACTTAGCAGAAAATTGTGTATATATGTGGTGAAACTTTGCAATCTTATTCTGGATTGTCTATAAATCTTCTTGACCTGCTAAGTCCAGCCATAGGATTCAGTGCATACCTGAAAAAGCACAGAAGAAAACGGTTCACAAGGAAAAATAGAAGTACTGTAGAATTCAGCCTATTACTTTAAAGGGCCCACGCTGCAATCTCAGATCAGCACTCCTTCCATTGTGACATCTGTCATTTTCAACACTGGATCTGCAGCAGCAATGTTATAATTTTTTTTAAAAGAAATATCAAGAAATTTGAGTCAGACAGAGTTTCTTTCCTTAAACAGGGGCTGTTTGGGTGCTATGGATTATCTGCTAACCCAAGGGTACAACCAAGGGTGTTCAGGACCCCTCGGGTGGGCCCAGTATGGGACTTTTAGTTGTAGATCCTCAGGTCCCTGGACTCTTGGAGAAGAGCCACCAAAGGCTGCCCTCCTTACTCTGCTCCTAGGATCCCTGCAGTGTCCCCATGGAAAACCTTCAACACTTCAACTCAACATCACCAAACTGCCAAGGACTAATGAAAGAAAACGTTTGCATGCTCAGAGGTAGGATATTTTTTCCAGTGGGTATTTTTGGAGCTGGATATACCTCCCATTCAAGATGCCCTTTGCCACTAACCACAGGAACAGCCCTCTAATATTGCCTTAAGTAGAAAAAGGCCCTGTGTCAGTGCATGTGCATCAAATAACACACTGTTCTCATCACTCAAATGGTGTGTATTACACCGTTAAATGGCTGCAATACAGCATGAGAGCTCATAACCACAGACTGGTACTCTGTGTGGCAGCTTGTACTGCAGTTACTCTATTTATACATGATTCCACACAGTGCTATCATCAGTCATTTCCTTCAACAATCCTTCCTAGTATAGGCTAGGAAGAATAATTCTTTCCTCTCCAGAGATTCAAAACCTGAACTATAACTGGTGGAGTGCCAGTGCCAAGAGAAAGCCTGAAATTAGTTTATTCCATGGTATATTGCTATTAAATCTTACTACCTGTTCTAATTATGATACTATTGTGTATTAATCCTATATTACTATTATTAATATTGTTCTTATTATATACTACCTCTATTCTTATTATATAACTTAGGTTCCAATATATATGTTTGAGACACAGGTAAATAATGCTAACATGAAACAGGAAACAATCCCTCAATTATTAAAATGGGTACTATTACCTTAAAAAATATCATTATTTCACTATTTCACTGTCCTGGAGAATCTCCCCATGTTTTATACTTTACTGGAGGTTTCACTTTTTTGGGTTATTTTGCATTACTTTTTCTGCATTGCTGGTTTTACTTTCAAAGTCTCTCATAAATTCTACTTTACCATGGGCTTTTGATGGTCCAGGTCAGTACTTCAAACTCTAAACCTGGTTAGATCAGGGTTATATTGAGCCATTCATTCCATCAGGATTAGGAAATTATTGCATATTTTTGTAGAGTCCTAAACCTGGGGCTGTTAGCTTGAGCTGAAGTGCAACTGACTACAGAGATAATCCAGTGCTGTACTTTGATCAGTCAACTTGGATGATCAGAGGAGAAATGAAAACCAGAAAAAAAGTAACAGAATGAAAACAGTGAATGATAGCAATTATGTTTGGAATGTGCTGTTACGAAACTCAGAGTTATGCTCATCACAGAATATGGTATTTCTTATAAGAGTTAATTAGAGGTTGAGCTGTAATTCATCAAATCTCTCAAAATGTTAATATTTTATAAGGTCTTTTCCTACTGAAATGCCACAAACCCTTTTCACTATTATGCAAATTAAGGATATACAGATTTCCAGCAAGGAGGCAGCTTACTGACTTTCATTCTGTGAGTCTGTGGGGAAATAAAAACCCCAAATAATAATGTTGTATATGGAAAAGAGGGTAAGCAAAGAAACAAGCAAAAAAACAGCATGGAAAATACCTCTGGGTACTAAATAATTCTTCTTAACACTTTTATTACTTAGAGAAAAAACTAACGTTCACCCAACTGCAAGATGCACCTGATTTCTGCAAACAGGCAACAGCTAATACGTGAACATGCTTATAAAATACAAACACAACAAACAAAATTCAGATCCACACTCACAAGCTACTGCTAATATACAAGCTATTTGATTATATATTTCACTCAGGTCTTTGAGATTTTACCCGTGCATAAGCAGGAGTTGGAGTCTCGACTTTCAAGCAATGATGTGTTTAATTATACTTTCCTTGGTCTTCCTCATGTTGGTGGTCCCTCCTCCCATGCCCAGGACTGGCACTGTGACCTAGCAGCCTTCTGGGGTTGAAAACCAAAATTGCAGCATTCCAGCTGCACATGGAAGAGCTGGCTCCAGCCATCTTTCTAACAGTTGTGAAATAACTGTAGGGTACATGAGAGAAGGATACAGCTTCCAGCAAGGACAAACTTCCTCACACACAGAGGAAAGAACAGTTTTCACTTCTGCTGAGGACTTGATGGTGCTTTTGCTGCTACTTCCCAGACATCTTTGCACTGCAGAATCACTCATCTTTATGCACACATGATTTATTAAGTCTGCTTGGTTTTTTTACTAAGAAGTGAGTTCCGCACTTAAAAATGCTCTGAAAATATTTGAAAAACCACAAATGTATTAAATTTCAGTGGTGACATAATGCTCTGTGGAGTAATTCAAAAGATGTCTTACCTATAATGTGCAGGTAATAATGTCTGTACCACGGACAAAATCAGTATGGATATTCTTGTATGCACAGGATATTGACCTTGATTCAGCAAATTTCTCCAGTACGTACAGAACTAAACCATATGAATGAATAAACTATGAAATCAATCATAACTTTGAAATTAGACATCTATTTAAACTGCTAGCTGAGTCTCCTAGAGAATTTAAAAAGAAAGGGCTTCCTTTCATGACTGCTTTTCTTATGTAATTATTGCACTTACAGAAGAGGATTCAATTCTTTCTAGAATGGCAATGTTTTAAAAAGTCTCTTTCCTTGCTTCATGATTGCACTTGTAAAGATGCCAACATATTTAGTAAATCAAGATTAAAACCAAAACTCCTGGTGTTTGCAGGATTATGTTTACCTGTATTTACCAGGCTTTTTGTGCCTTTGTTAATGTTATGAAGTAGACTAATGGACAAGGGTGTGGAATCAATTTTTTCTGAGCTGCAGCAGTGTGTACCTACTGAATAATTTGTTTAGGCCAGCTTTACTGGCAAGTCCTTCTCTTCATCCCTAAGGAAAATGAAACTGCTTCCACTTCAAAAAAACTATTGAAGTTACTCCTGAGTTTGTAATTAATTTCTGGGTTTTGTTACAGAAATCCTAAACTTTTTACCAGCTTTTCAAAAGCCAGATGTTCCTGGCAAAGGAGCGTGTTCTCTGAGCCCACAGCTGATTGAAGCCATGCTGGGTTGTTATAATCCTGTTTTGGCTTGCTTTCCTAGCCAAAAGAACCCCAGGGTCACTAATTGTCCTGCTAAACATCTCTTCTGTACCTTTTATTATGAAAGCAAATAATAAATAAAAAATGACCTACAGTCCTAAAGCATAAAATAATCTGCAATAGTGCTACTGCTCATTAAAAAAATCACTTTGGCTTATATCAAATGATTAATCATTAAATACAATTATATGATGGCAAAAAAGATAAGCAACAAAGGAAAGTTTGGAAAATATAGGAGGAAAACGCTTGGTTCTTAAAAACTTAAAGTGCAAGACGAAGCCGTTTTCCAAGTAATACAGTAACTATAAACTTTCTCACCATACATGAAGTCTTTTCTGAAGACTTATATGGAAAAAATATTTTGAATAGCATAGATACATTTACAGCCTAAATCAGCAATTGAAAATAATGGTTATCAAAAAGAAATATATCTTTCATAAAATGTAGAAGTACATCTACTCTCTCATCAGGGATAGTATATCATGTATGTTTATTTATGTGCACCTATTTAATTTATGATTATAACTAATGGGTCTGCTTTCACATTTATTTTGTATTGCTGCAGCTAAAGGTTCATCCAGCCTAAATGTAAGTAAATAGAATTCATGCATATCTAATCTGGATGATAACCAATTTTTCACTGATGTGAATATCAAACAGGTAAGCGCACCCAATTATTTTTTACCAATGTATCAGTGGATATGACTATCAATTTAAATATTAATGAAATTAAAAAATAGAATGTATCCAATGAATTATGTTTTCACTCTTTTAACACTCCAACAGATCTTTGAAGCTGTAGGTGCCTTAAAGACATGTAGATGCCTTAAAATGAGACAGTTCTCATTACCAAATTAGTCCTGCCATATCCTTGACACTTCAAAAATCTTGGGATAGGGCTGCTGTCCTACAAATGCCAACGCAATAAAGGTAGCACTGACCTTCTGCATAAACCGTGTCAGCAGAAGCGCGTTGGCGTCGCGAGCGAACCCCGCGAGAGTCCTCCAGGGGTGATTAATACTGAGTCAGGAGCCATAACTCTGATGAGCCTTTAATACAGTAAAACAACAGAAGCAGTTAAGGGCATTGTCTGAGAGAAACGGAGAGGAATTTAATCAAGTTGCTAATATACTTTGACCGGGACTCTCAGGTGCTCTTAAATGGAAAGGCAGTCTTAAAGGGATTGAGACATTTCAGCTCATGGCTCTTAGGGGGCCAGTTACTCTTACAGCCCTGCTGAAAACAGAGAATAGTGCCTTGGTAAGCATCCATCACTTCTCCAAGAAAACATGATGTGTTGCATTCACTTTATTCAGTGTGGGTTACATGTTGTGATCTGATGAAGGACAGAGGGCTGAAAGGCTGTGTTCAGAAGACTAATGTTTAGCAAAGTAAATTTCCTCTCCTACAGTCAGTATTCCATGGAGAGTCCTGCACAGGGAATATTCAAGCTACAGCCTCCTCCCTATTGCTAAAAAAGATTTTGCAACTGAACAAAAGACACTGATAGGGACTGTGCAGGCAATGCATTGCCTCTAAGACTGAAAGCACTGGAATCCTGAAATGTGACAGCACTGCACATCTAGAGCCCTGGCACTGATCTACATTGCCAAAAGCTTATGGGCTAAGGTAATAGCTGCATTCATTTATACTTATTAATTAATTGTACTTGGATCTGAATGCCCAAAGATGAAATACTCCCATATTATTCTATGTTGGCAACAGCATAGCGGCATAGAAAAGAATTCAGATCAGTCAGGAGCACTGAACTACATTAAAACAGACATATTTTGTAAATCCACTGACATGTCTTCACTAATTCAGTGAGAAAATATACTTGGACATGCAAAACCAGCCAGCAGTCATTCACTGATACAGTGATATGTGAACAGCAGGCAGACCTAGAGACACTTTCTAGAGCATTCTATGCCTTTTTTTAGAAGATGTTATCGATCCCAAAGGACTGTGAATGAGAAGGGAATTTTAAAGCAGTTCTATTTCTGTTCTTGGAGTAATTTTCTAATTAAATTGCTACATCTTAATCAAATTCGTTCATCCTCTTTTCCAACGAACACCCTGTTGGTATCTTTAGAGTACTAATGACTCACTTCTTTTTAAATACAGCATTGTCTCAAAAAATAACTTTGCATATTGAATTACGGAAAGGTACTGAAGTCAGTAAGTGTTAAAGTCATTGGCAAAATTTTCCACTACATTAATTGAGCTGTATGCAAGCAGTCTCCATGTGACTTCTAAAATATTCCAATAATATTATAGAATGAGTTAGACATTTGCTAGAAGGTATGTGTGTGCTGGATACAAAGCATTTCAACATGCAATTAATAGTGAAGAAATAACATTTGTAGTATTTTCCTAATGAAGTAAACTGGACTCTGCACTATTCAATGGGAAATTTCTGGTCTTTCCTGAGGAGGATTTTCAGTTCACAGCTGCAGGGAGTTGAAGCTTAGCATGGAAAGAAGGAATAGTCTGGGACAGTGATGGATGGCTACAGAAACATTGGAGATAATGATTTTGTTCACCATGTAAGTCCAAATCCTGAAAGCACTATATGAGTATACAGCTTCTTTACCGCAGGCAGCCTCACCTGCTGTAAAACAGGTGCCCACTGAAGTAAACCCAGTCAGAAATACAAATACTCCAGTGATTACACTCTGATAGATATTCTAAGTTGTGATGAATGCTTTCTATAGGTGTGCCAGTGCAATAGATGGCTATGTTGGCTCTAGTAAGTGCTGACTTTTCAGTTTCAAATAGTTTTTAATGATATTTTATTTTCATGTTGAGCAATATGACACATATAATCAAAGTATCTGTGAGGGATTTCTTCTCATTTTACATTAGGAAAGGGAGAGAAGGTATAGATCAGGTTGGCAGGACCAGTACTCTGTGTTCTGCAAAAAAAATGAATTAAAAATTGTGGAAATTAATTTTGGATTAAGTTCAGTGACTCCATAAACCATCAAAATGGCATACAGCATCAGCAAAAATAATTTCTGCTGAGCAGACTGTTAAGAAATTAGCAGAGATTCTAGAAATATTTCTTTTCAAATATACCAAGAGCTGAATAAAATCTAGTTTTTGCTGCCTCTGCAGAAACAAAAGAGTTTCTCTCTTCAACTACATTGAAAAATACATAGGACCATGAAAAATAGATTAGTTTGAATGCTTATGTTCCCACTGTCCACATAAATATTATTTTATCTATTTTGATTTTGAGAGGTAATAGATTATCAGATTGTGTTTAAAGCATATGATTTCTGCAAGGAAAGGTTATACTGCAGCCAAAATAAATAATCTCTTAATCATGCCTGCCCAGGGGTATACAAATTGTTTGCAGATGGGTTCCTTGTTTTCAGCCCTGGAACTTGAGAGTAACATTATACACAATGGTAGATGTCACCTTTCTACACAGGATTTCAGTTTCCTGAATTACTTGATCATTTCCAAATTTTGGTCCCTGACATCTGACTCTATCACCATTAGGAGCAAAGACTCACAATAAATAATAATAATAATAATAATAATAATAATAATAATAATAATAATAATAATAATTCCTCAAAGCTGCCTTCAATTAAACAGTCTGGTTCAATTCATAAGTTTATCCATTAAAATCAACTTCCACTTCTGCAGTATGTCAAAGGGATTAATGTGTATCTTGAATTATTTACTTGTAGTAAAGGTGTGTTAAAGATCATTCAGAGGTCATTAAAAAAATTTAAGGATAAAAGAATCATAAACATGTTAAGGCATGAAGCATTTTAAGCAGGATAGACAGCTGAGCCATTCTAGGCAGTCACAGGATCACAGAATATGCTGAGTTGGAAGGGACCCACAAGATTAATTGAATTCAACTTCTGGCCCTGCACAGGACCTGAGAGTATTGTCCAAATTCATCAGGCTTGGTGCTGCCACTACTTCTCTAGGGAGCCTGTTCAGTGCCCAAATATTTCACTCATATTTTTTTAATAAAAGTAGATATATATACACCTAAGTTCCAGAGTCTTTGGAAGAATATTGGTTTTCTCTCCAATTTTCATCTGTGTTCTAGACTGTGATCACTTGCAATGATCACACATGATTCTCAAAGTGTGCTTCCATCGGTGTCTGGTGCCATTAAATCCTCCAAAACAAAGTCCATTTCCTTCCACCACAGAAATGCCCTCTCAACATGCCCTATCTGAATAAGCCCTGTATATAAGAGGAATATAGAGAAGCCTCTGGAAGGACTTTGGTCTGAAAAGTACAGATGTTTAAGGACAGCAATCACTGGTTTTGAAGCAGATAAATCGTAAGAGTGTGCTCTATGTCCTGAAGTTTTGCTAAGACATGATCTTAAATGGGGTGGGATTCTCAAGTTGCTGGAGATGAATCTGTAATCACTGGCATTGTCTGGAATGATTCAGTGTGCTGCCTGTGGATCCTGCTGTGGCAGCAGCTGCTCACTCTTGTTGAACAGGTTCTGCAACCATGCCTAGGAGAATGTGATCATGACAGCTCTGTCCCTGATGCCTGCCCAAACTCCTGTCTCTGGATTTTCCCTGTCTGAGCAATGCCAAAACATTACCTCTCCACATCCCTCTACTCCTCTTTGACTCCCATGAGGGTCTGGACTAATGCTTGCTTAAATCTTTGGGAAGATTGATTGGAATCAAGTGAATGGGAGACTTGAATCATCTTTGATTATCAAAAGCAACTGGTGTTACTCAGTACTGCCAGCATGGATTAGGCTGTTTGTGTGGCCAGGTAAGGAAACAGAAAGTTCACCATCATGTCAGTTTGATAAATTGGACAGAAATGTCCTTACAGCTCTTCCCCTGTGCAGATTATGTATGCTGTGCAAAAGGGAATCAGCATTCCCAAGACCAGAAGAATAAAGGAAGAAAATTGATTGAAAGAGAAAAAAACCTTCCAAAGCTTCCATAAATATGGCCCATCACGAGGGTATAAATTCCCAACAAGGACTACTGTGCTAGCAATGCCCTTAGAATGCTCTGGAGCCCTGACCTACAGCTTGACTTTCCTCCAGTATATTTTATATAGATATTCAAAAGCACATCTAGGTCTGGAAGCAAAAAAACCTATGAACTTGAGGAAAGCTATAGTAACCTGATTAGCATGGCATTCACTGTGTTATGCTTAGTATGCAGAGTAAGATGAATCTGCTCTTCAGTTTTATCAGTCACTTCAGATGTGACTCGTGTGAGGAACCTACTGAAATTTAGCATAACATTCCATTGTTTTTCAGCTGGCGGTGGTTAGGGAGGAACTCAAATATCAGTAAAGACCAAAACAAAACCTCCAAACCAACCAACCAACTAATCAATCAAACAAAGAAAAAAACCCCACATCACACCCACCTACATGTTTATATGTATCCATACTTACATGTGTATGTGTGGTTATGTATAAAGAACCATCTATATGAAAATAGATTTAAAATAAATATTTCCTCAGGCTACTGGAATCTGTAGCAATTAATTAGCTATAAAGCTCTCTAATCTTGCACAAAATAAGAAAAAAATATGAGCCAGGATGATTTAGACAACTAAGCCAAAAGAGACAGGGACAAGAGAAATGCAATTGGCAGGAACTACATTTTAATTTTTTTGATATCATGACTGAAATTTCTGTTCCAAAAAAAAAAAAATTAAACTATCTACTTAAATTAAAACATGCCTTGGTCAAATACCAGCAACTCAGCATTTCAACTTTTTTCAGGCATTACAGAACTTTTCCTTNAAATTAAGTCTGGGGGGATCTGAGGACAAGCCATTTTCAAGTGACACAATCTTGCTACCTTATCACTTTTCTGGGGTAATAAAGGCACTCAGCATTTCAACTTTTTTCAGGCATTACAGAACTTTTCCTTTTTGGTGAAGATTTTGGGCACGTCTTCTGTCAGGTGCTATTTCCCTTACCCTTCAAACCTAAAATACAAAATAATTAAATAAAGGATGGAAATGAATTTCTGCCTTAAGTGCAAGTTTCTGCAGAATATTGAGCTCAATTAGATTCCCCCCGACCATGGGCAGGAGCCATGAGGAGTACAAGTAGTAGAGTGACTGAAAACAGTGTAACCAATACAGTGCATTGTGGGACAGATGTGGTTTGGATTTTACTTCCTTAAACCCACCACACATGCATACAAGTGCAGGCATTTCCATGAAGCAACAGTTGAATGTCTAAAAAAAAAATATATATATATATAGATATAAATTTGTCTGTATATAGATGTATATATACATGTAAAATTTGTAATGTATTTACATGTTAAAAATGGCTTTCAANTAAGCTGGATTCATGTGAAAATTTGCATAGAAAAAAAGAGGAACAAAATTAACCTCTAATTAAGGTAGACTTCTGAAGGAAAGAATGCCAACATTTATATTTTAGTTTGTTCTGAAGTCTTAATCTGTGCTCTAAGGCTGCACTGAGGTCAGTAAATAGACTTCCCTATGCGTCCCAGTACTCGAATCCCCAGCTGTTTGGACAGGTGATGTGGTGAGATGTAGCTTTTTCTTTTCCATTAAAAACTGGGTGCTCTTCTATCAGCCACATTGGACATGGCCTAAATAGTGTCAGAGACCAAACTGGCCCTGCTCAATCAGAAGAAATAAATGTTTTATCCCTGTAGAAAATATTAAATATTTTCCCTCCAGATACTTTGGCTGTATTTCCTAGTTTTGCAGTTGCCTTATCTGTTATTCAAGCAATAATGTTTGCAATCTCTATTTGTACAGTGCCTGCTTAACACAGTGAAATATTGACCTTGGTTCTTCTGTCAGCAAAAAAACCCCAACATAATAATGGTTAACAATAATGAGAAAATTAACTTGTCTTTTGAATTTAAATATAAAATACAGATATGCCTGTCTTATTTGGTGGGGACAAAGTTCAGAACGAAGTTTGGAAGGAAAAAAGGAAGCAAGATCTTAACATGTCCATCTGAATAGACACAGCAATGTGAGAAGCTTCTGCAGTGAACCTTTACTAAGGAAAGTCCTTCTCCTTCCCTCTCCTTCTACTGTCTACATGCAGACTGAATAATATTAACACAGAAATCCAAAAGTCCACTATCACTACAATATAGGTGACTGGAAAAAGTTATGTTAACCAGCAGAGCTGTGACAATGTGCTGTGCACAGAATATCTTCACAGAAGAAGTGAAAAATTTCATGCTCACTGCTGAGAGAACTTAAGGAATATATGAAAATATGCATATGTGACTGGAAGTTGCTTTTAGGTCCATGATTCCAGAAGGGAAAATGTATGATAATAATATGATGAAAATGAGGAACATGAAGGAACGAGAAAAAGGATGAAACTCTGACTTCTTACCCCCCACTAAAAAAAAAACCAAACAAACAAACTGATTTTAAGTAAGTGGTATGGCAGAAGTATGGTTTAAACACAACCCATATTCCAGTATGAACTAGAATATGAACAGAGGCTTTGCCTCTGACTCACACAGAGAATGAATTCTGATGACTGGCTTTATTTTTTGTGTTCCATTGATCATTTCGGGTCCATCTGTCTTTTCCCTCTCGTCTGTGCAAAGCAGAGATTTTGCTATGATTAGCAATTTCTTTAGGATACATTTACAAAGGCAGTGAGGGACTTCCCTGCCACCTGCCACTATACATCCATATTTTTCTCAGTCACAAAAGCTTATTATCATCATCTTTGCCATTTTTTTCCATAGAATTGAGCCTTCTCTACAACAGCATTGAAAGCAAATATTTGGTAGCTTACCAATTTACTCCAAAAATTCCAGTTTTTATTTCTAGGGTAGCATCAGGCTATCCAGGTTCTACTCCATATCATTTTTTCTCCTCAGAATAGATGGGCTTCTAATTAGAAATTGCATTTTACCTATATTTCCTATTCAGGTACATGGGAGGACTGTCTGCCATGGGAAAGACCCCAAACTGGGGCTGTAGGAAGGAGTGGCAGAGACAAAGCACCATGAATTGACCTCCAGCCCCATTCCTCAAAACTCTGTGCCTCTTGGGAGGAGGAGGAAGAGTCATAACTGAATTTGAGACTGAGAAGGAGGGCTGGGGAGAAGGTGTTTTAAGTTTTGTTTTTATTTCTCCCTATAGCACTCTTATAATTTGGCAATGAATTAATTTTCCCAAGTGGAATCTGTTTTGCTTGTGATGATAACTGGTACGTGATCTCCCTGTCCTTACTTTAATCCTTGAGATTTTCCATCATATTTCCTCCTATCTTACTGATGAGAGGGTGAGAGAGTCTCTGGCAGACAGCTAAAGTCAAGCCGCCACAGCTCAGAAATATCCAGATCTGATTACAGTAAATGACATTTCTGGAGACACTTAAACTTATGGCTGATGGAAAAAATGAGATCTGATGAGAAAAAATGTCTGAAAACCGTACAAGAAAGCTCAGGCAAATTTGAGAGTTGCTACTAGAATTTGCAAACAGGATGTCACAGAAAAAGAGTTTCCAAAATGGACTGTGAGATTAGACTTTCTTCCTGCTTCTAAGGCGAAAACTAAGTAAGTACTGCAAATTCCCTGATTACCTCTTCAATTTCCAGAATGTTTAAAAGTGTGAGTTCTGCATGTCTGCTGTACTAGCCAGGTGGCTTTTCATTGTGAAGGAAAGCTGATAGGTATCTATCATTCAGTTAAGGGGTTGTAAGGGCAGCAGGTATAAGCACACCACACCTCCAAACACAGGTGTCACCGCAGGTTTTAGTGGCTGACACTCCTCAACTTCCCACTTGTGTCACTGTTCTCTTTAAAATACAAGCTTTATATGTTTAACAGTGTGATATTTTGGGTTTGCAAAGGAGTTTTTCACAACTTGAGCAATTTGCAGTTAATTCAGCAAGAAGTGTGTGGCCTCCTCAGGGTTTTACATTTCTTGGACTGGACTGTGTGGGGATTTGATCCCCTGACTGGTCAGCTGGAGTAAAAAAAAGGGGTTTTGCTTGCTGGCCAGTGAAATAAGGATCTGATTCAGCTGCAGGGAGAGCCCCTGGCTGAGTGGCTGGTGGCAGAAGTGCACAAGACTTTTTCAGGAAAGGAAACACATTTCTTAGCATAAGCACAGGATCAGCTCCTGTTATTTGACATGTGCTGGTCTCTGCCACATGAAAATGAAGAAATTTTCTTATTGAAGCAAAATCTTAGATGAACTCTGAATACCACAAAATTGTAAAGCCTGAAAGGACTACATGTGTTGCTTATGAACCATCCCACGGTTGATCATGACTGTCTCATATACATGTTTTGAATTGTGAAGACTTTATTCCTGCAGCTGGGGAGTGTCCCTTAAACGTGACTAAGAGTTGTATAGAACATTGTGTAATTCATTAGAAGTTAAAGCAAGAGCCTATAGATTGAGGATATTTTGATGGGTTTTGAGCTATTTTATACCACTCAAGATACAGAGAGCTATAACCTCAAACCTAATTAAGTCACTTGTATTGGTGAAAAAGGAGAACTTCAGTCTTGTATTTCATGAGAAAACAAATTCACCTCTGTGTGACAACAAGCCTTGTGGGCAAATTAGCTGACTGACCCCAAGTCACTGCTGACTTCTGTGAGAGTTAAAGACAGTGATCACTCTCTCGAACCCAACATTCCAAAATTTACTTTAATGGGTTTTCTCCAGTAAAATTAGCTGTGAAATGAGTCTTGTGTATTGCAGATAACCTGTGCTAAATACCAAATGCAAGCATTATGAAACAATATAGAAAAATCCTGTCTGCTTTAAGGTGTATCAAAACAGGAACTTAAAATTATGTATGGTGAAAGCACCACCTTATTTTCAGTATTAAAAGAAGAAATCATCGAGGCACACTGATTAGGCTTTAAGTCTCATCATTTTACTCTTAAGAGTAAAATGTGCAAGTAGACTACTTGTTTCATCATCAGACATGCTGCTGATTGAAACCAGGAATAGCCCAGGAAGTACTGTGTAAAAGCCTCCATTTCTCCATAGGTGAACATAAGTCTTTGGTCTGTCATAACTTGGAATAAACAAATGTGAGCACTTGCAGCAAAGAACCTATTAACTGGCTTGAATTTCACCACACAATCTACTAGGCATTTCAGGGAGATTGAGATTTGTTTTTTTTCTCCTTATCTACTCTCACTTTCCCAATTTTAAAGAGATTAGCCAAAGGGTAGCATTTTACAATGGCAGTATTGATAAAGATTGACTGCGTTGCTTTAGAACTCTTCAAATTTCTGAAAGCTGTTTTTAAACAGTGGTTAAATAAGCAAGAATTTTGGTATAGATCTCCAGATATTTGATCCTGCTTAAAGCTAATTAAACTGCACACTCAAGATATAAAACAAAAGTAATGTCATTCATGTGCAAAGGGGAAAAAGATCTGCTTTGTTCATCCCTGAATTGGTCAGACAGTTAGATTAGATCATCACTTGAGTTCTTGTCCAGCCACATTATCCTATCCTATCCTATCCTATCCTATCCTATCCTATCCTATCCTATCCTATCCTATCCTATCCTATCCTATCCTATCCTATCCTATCCTATCCTATCCTATCCTATCCTATCCTATCCTATCCTATCCTATCCTATCCTATCCTATCCTATCCTATCCTATCCTATCCTATCCTATCCTATCCTATCCTATCCTATCCTATCCTATCCTATCCTATCCTATCCTATCCTATCCTATCCTATCCTATCCTATCCTATCCTATCCTATCCTATCCTATCCTATCCTATCCTATCCTATCCTATCCTATCCTATCCTATCCTATCCTATCCTATCCTATCCTATCCTATCCTATCCTATCCTATCCTATCCTATCCTATCCTATCCTATCCTATCCTATCCTATCCTATCCTATCCTATCCTATCCTATCCTATCCTATCCTATCCTATCCTATCCTATCCTATCCTATCCTATCCTATCCTATCCTATCCTATCCTATCCTATCCTATCCTATCCTATCCTATCCTATCCTATCCTATCCTATCCTATCCTATCCTATCCTATCCTATCCTATCCTATCCTATCCTATCCTATCCTATCCTATCCTATCCTATCCTATCCTATCCTATCCTATCCTATCCTATCCTATCCTATCCTATCCTATCCTATCCTATCCTATCCTATCCTATCCTATCCTATCCTATCCTATCCTATCCTATCCTATCCTATCCTATCCTATCCTATCCTATCCTATCCATCTCACATAAAAGGTATGGCGGATTTTCACAAGTCTGCATAAAATCTCCTGATTGCAAATCTTTCCTAAAAATAAGTATTTCTATGATTAGTAAATTGCTGTTAGAGTTTTCAATTATTCTACTGGATTTTTAAATCATAAAATTAAGGTGGTTGTCTTCTCAAATGCATCAAGGTCAATCAATACCTAAGAGTTTTAGAGAAGCTACTATTCTAGGAGAATAATGCATAAAGATATGCTGTAAGTTGTCAGACTACTTTTGTGAAGTCAGAAAACAATCATGGAACTTGTACTCTCTGTAAGGGAAATATAACCAAACTTTCTGAAAGAGTGTCATTGGGAGTTTTGGACAAGCATTCAAAATTGACTTTGACAATCTAAATAAGGCAACTTCATCTTTAAAAAGACTTCTAAATTTAGACCTACTTTTGTCTGCCTACTTTTATTCATTAATTAAATGGTCTTGCATTTGATCTCAGGCCAGCTTAGCTTCTATGTCCAATATCCACAAAATAAAGCTGAAATTTTATTTATTTATTAATTTTATTGCTTAAAGTGAGAACTTGCAACGTTAAAACTTCTCTGCCTGAGACCTCAAGCAGCCACATTGCTGCGGGGTGAGAAGTTACCACGTGCTGGTAAATCCACAATAAATATCTATTTGAATGCTCTTAGCCTGTGGCAAATGCAGCGTAATTTAAGTTAGCATGAAAGAAGGCTAGGCAAACTCAATTTATTTTACATTTGCCATGGGCTAAAAGAATTCACAGTGGACAGTTCCTGTAGATCAGCTGCTGTATTTATGAAAGCAATTCTTTTGTCAGTATGACTGGTGTAAAATCAGGGAACAATCAGGATAGAAATCTGTAATTCTGGTATTGCAGAACACAAGTATCCAGGTAGTCTATGAAGTCATCATTCTCTCAGTGTGAAATACTAGAACAAATATATTAGAGGGGAAGAAAAGGAGTTTTGGAGAAGAGTTGTTTGTGGTGGGTATTGTTAGGTTTTTAACTGGAGCCGGAATAGTTCTATCATTGCCAAGCAAACATAAGAAAACAAAAACAAAACCACAGACACTGCTTTTGACATTTCAAGTAGAATTACATATTTGTAAGTGTAATGAATGGAATTGTATAAAATACCAACTTTTCCTTCCTGGAAATTGATGGAAATGTGCCAGTGATTTTACTTGGAGCAGAGGTGTGCTGAGCATTGCACAGCCATTCATTTTAAACACACTCTTGAAGTTGTAGCCTCTGAAGTGTAAAAATAGGGCAATTGTCACCTTTCTTGCCAACATGTAAACATATTCTTAACGAACAGATCAGATAGACTATTCTATAGAAAAATTCTGCAATGTGAGGCAATGTAATTTTGTTTGTAAGAGGCCATGAAGATGGCTGAGAGGGCTGGAGCACCTCTCCTGTGAGGACAGGCTGAGAGAGTTGGGATTGTTCAGCCTGGAGAGAAGAAGGTTCTGGAGAGACCTTATGGCATCTTCCAGTACCTAAAGCAAGCCTACAAGACAGCTGGAGAGGGACTTACTCCAAGGGCAGGCAGTGACAGGAAAAGAGATAATAGCTTTAATCTGAAAGAACAGATTTAGTTAAGTTATGAGGAGGAAATTCTTAGTTTGAGGGTGGTGATGCTCTGGCACAGGTTTCCCAGAGAAGCTGTGGATGCCCCATCCCTGGAAGTGTTCAAGGCTAGGCTGGATGGGGCCCTGAGCAACCTGGGATAGAGAAAGGTGTCCTTGCCCACAGCAGAGGGGCTTGGAACTAGAGGATATTTAATGTCCCTTCCAACACAAACCATTTTGTGGTTCTGTGATTCTATGACAATAAAAGAGATTTCAGCAAAAACCCCTTTGGTTAAACAGTCTTTCTCCTCATGTTTTTCATCTCCTTTCTGTACTGTGCTCACATGCTTAAGTGTGGATCGAATTTTCAAATTAACTGATAATGTTAATCTATCACAGCAGGCACATGCAATTCTTAGGTGTTGGTCTCTTCTATATACATATTGTATGCAGAGGATATTGTGTAAGTATATCAGAAATTAAAGGGGGTTTTAAATACTATGAACAAAAAGATTATATGGTTAGAGAGACAGAGAGGTTAAGAATATAAGAAATGCCCCCCACCTTCTACAAAGCTGGTAGGCAAATTACTGCTGAGCACCACCACAAACTGTAAATTATGTTTGGATCAAGGTATTTCAACATCAGCCAGCTCAGGGAGTGGACAAAACCAGTTCAACCATCTGCATCTAGGACTTGTACATGTAGCATACTTCTAATCTCTCTGCCTTTCAGTTTCCTAGTCTGCATAAAGACAAAATTATTTCATTAAAAAGCTCTGAATATTTGCTATGAAAGAGCAAAATGTTCTATGAAAAAAAGATGATCCTATTCAGGAATGAGAAGATAACTGCCAGGCTGTAGAGAAACAGTCATTTTTCTGTCTTTTTCTGCAGCTATTTATCATTCAGTGTGTGACAGATTCAGCAGGACATAGACAGTCCCCTCAAACTGCAACATCCGTAAATGAATGTTTGCAGTACTTTCCTGGATACAAAGATTATCCTCGAGCAAGGAGAAATGATGGCTGAGATACCTCACCTCCTGATGTGAGTAAATAAGCTATTTGTCACTTGAGTGACGACTGGTTGGGAGCATAATACAACAGCAGGGCTGGGGTTTGGGAATGCAGGGAAATGTATTGCTAAAATTTAATTACAAGCCCACAGAGCAGGGAAAAATTAAGTAAACCTGCCCATTTCAAAATTTTCTGTTGGAAACCACGAGGCCATTTTCACCTGCTGCAGGTTGTATTTTGGAAATTCCTTCTTATTTGCCTAAATCTTTTAAAATAGTCTTTAAAGGATTCAT
Organism: Ploceus nigricollis; assembly: GCA_013399945.1. Lineage (NCBI taxonomy): Eukaryota > Metazoa > Chordata > Aves > Passeriformes > Ploceidae > Ploceus > Ploceus nigricollis. The sequence continues at coordinate 131,260 of VXBC01001107.1, forward strand.
GATGCAAGTTTAGTTATATGATTTGAAGTTAAGTTTGAGGATAGTCTAAATTCTAGTTAATCATGATGGTGTGGTGGCTGGAAAGTAGGAAAAGATCTGAGGATTTTATGTATTTCACATTTATTTCTTCTGCTACAGTTTGGTATAAGGCATTGGCAAAAGCAGGATACTGAAAAGCTTGATATTCCAGATTGATTTTGTCTGTTTTTCCCCCTGAACCTCTCCAACATGAGTCCTTTTCACAGATTACAGTTCTTCACAAACTGCTCTGGTATAGATCCTTTTCCTTGGGCCCCAGTCCTTAAGGAACACACTGCTCCAGCATGGGTTTCCCATTTTTCCTGCCAGAAAACTTGCTCCTGTGTGGGGTCCTCCCCACGGGTTCCCCCTCAGGCTGCAGCCTCCTTCATTGCACCTGCACTACCTTCAGATCCACCTGCTCTGGTGTGGCATCCTCCAAGGGCTGCTCTATGAATATCTGCTCCACTGTGGTCCTCCATGGGCTGCAGGGAAATGCCAACCCCACCATGGTCTTCTCCAGGAATGGCAAGGGAACCCCTGTGCCACGTCCTCCTCCAGGTCTGGCATGGGTCAGCTCCGGCCACTTCTCAGACACTGCCCAGCAGCCCCAGCCAGACCCTGGGCACCTTCATCCAGCACTCTGCAGTCCAGTGATGCCCTGCCTTAACAGTTCATCTGATTGAAAACTACAGGAATACTTGTGAAATAGGTTTGGGTCTGCATTTCCAAATATATTTATACTGGAGACAATATAAAGATGAATTCATTCCTTTAGAGTAACAGAGAAAAGTACTTTGCTGCAAGATAAATACAGCTTAAGCCAATGTGATTATATCTTCAGATGAGCAAAAGCAATGAAATGTGGCCCTATATTAAATGAAAAAAAAAATTTTTTAATAAAATTTTAAAAATATTCAAGGAGCAAATCTAGAAAACTCTTCACATTTTTCATCCTCCCTCACCTCAGTGAACAAACCTTCTGTCTACCTTTGGTGATCCTCAAATATTTATTGCATCAGATAGCGGTTCTCTAAAAAGCAGATGATCATCTCTTTGGGACATGTGCCAGACTAGCAATATCCCAAAAACTTAGGTACATAAGCCTTATGAAGTGTTGCTGGCACTGGTGGCTGAGGCACTTAATTTAATGAGATGGGCTTGCCATTGCTGAAACTGCTAAATGTGTTCTCAGCAGAGCCAAGGAAAAAATCTAATTCATTAGACCTCTGACTGTGTTCAACTATTGTTATTGTGCTGCAACATTTTGAATATAAATACAAAAGGCCCACAGAAAGCAGTATTTCACTGTTTGAATTTGCACATATTGCTGAAGGCCATTTCAGTTCTCCTGCTGATGTGTTGCACTGCCTTCCTGGCTGCCACAGTATAGCATATGATTATGTACCTGATGCCTATAAAACTATGACAAAACACATGGTTGTTACAGAATGTAACTGTTGTCCTCTGTAATGACAAATGACAGCACACTTTTGCAGTACGGTGCTTTGTCTCTGCTAATACAGAAACTAACACAGTTATAAGAAGAGGAAAAGCAAAAATAATAGTGCCATCACCAATAGTTGAGTCTGAAATAGGCAGACAGTGAGATTAGAGCCTTTACAAAAAATCATCAAGCCCCCAGTACATTTTGCCTTTACTTCTTTCATAAGAAAAAAGAGATATGAAGGAAAATTATGACTAAGACAATGAGGAATCAAAATCTGAAAAATGTTACTATTGAATATTACCCTATAACACTTCTGGTTTAAGATTTGGCATTTCTTCATACAGTGGTGCAGTATTTCTCAAATAATGTGAGGTGAAAATATGTCAATTCCAGATTGAATTTCCTTAAAAAAATGACATTTCTTACAGAATCTGTCTTCGGTTGGAAATGGGGATGTATATTCTATTCCTATCTGTTAGAGGTGGTGCAGTTATCTTCTGTTAATTCGGCAGTTTTCTTTATCTCTTCCACAACCAATCCTCCCTCCAGGAGATCTCTTCTGTTAATGGGCCACTGAGTCTCACTGCATGACTGATAAAAATTACATCATTCCATTGGGAGAAATTCTGCCCAGAGGGAGTAGCCAAGCATTCCTACCTGGATATAATCTGAGGTTTGGAACATGACAAGCACCCTTTCCCCACTGGATTCCCAGAGGAGCAGCTTTCTTCTCCATTAGATTCCCAGAGGAAGACCATTAAAGAACTGTTATTCCTATTCCCATATCTTTTCCTGAGAGCCTTTTAATTTCAAATTTATAATAATCTGGAGGGAGGAGATTTTTCATTTTCCATTTCATGGAAGGCTCCTGCCCTCCTTAGCAGACACCTGTCTTTTCAAACCAAGACAGAATCTCATACTCTCCTAGTCATAACTGATCATACCACCAGAAACTTTAGAGTAGTGAACTCTACCACAATAATGGGTGAATTATGTGAACTGCAGCTGCACGTTTCTCAGTTTATGTCACATTCCACTTGGTTAGTTACTTCATTTGCATTTTATCTGTAGAAAACCAAAGGCCAGAAGTTCAACATCTTTGTGTGAGGGGATGCAAGAAGTGTGCAGCTAGATTTCAGTGAAATCCAACCCCAGGCCTCTCCCATGTTGGCAAAACTCCCACTCCAGCCCCTCTAATCTGTCTAATCTTGGTTCTTTTCCTTGCTTGCTCAAATGGTTCTTATCATACAAGACACTTGACAGCTCCTGGAAAGGTGTCCAAGGAGAAAGATGACTCCCAGAGTCACCACAAAACTCCAGATTACTGTGCAGCGCCAAAATGTTTCAATTATTAAAGCTCATTTAATTATTAACTGTGGGGAGGAATTGGTTGTTCCTTCTTTAAAATCTTCATAAATGACTAGTTTTCAAAATTTCATCTGTGCAAACATTATAAATTTGTATCTTTAGGCTAAATTCTCACTTCTGTCTCAGACTATATGCAGGCTATGGTATACATATATTGTACAAAGTATAATTACCCTTTATTTCTTGTCCAGCTAGACTATTTAGAATAAAATTACCAAAAAAAAATCCAAACAAATAACTAATTTCCATGTTTTTGAGATCTGGTTCATGACACCCAACTTCATTCCTGTAAGCTTGGAGATCTCTTCCTTTATTTTAACAGAGGCTATAGCACTGACTATGAATGCCAGAAGTGGAACTGCATAATGTGTTTGTGTTCCAGTGTGAATGGCCTTGATAAAGAGTCCTATCAGCAACAGCCTCATGATTTTTCCAGTGCGTTATTTGCACGAGGTTCTCAAACCAAATCCCCCAAAGGAGGTGCACTGCTCTTGAAGAGCTCCTGCCTTGTGTCTTCACTTACTGCTTAGCTGCTTAAAGCAAGTTCCTACCTGGAAAGAACGTCCTTTTCCCATTGCCACTGGAATCAGAGACCTCCCACAGATGCCACAAAGCTCTGAGAGTTCTCTTATGACATCACTAGTGAGTAGCTACAGAAACCATTTTGTGGCAACTTCTATGCTTTTTCTTCCATTTTTAACATTTGCATTGTATCTTCTGTGATGTTGCCTTGAAAACTTAAAAACTTCCTGATAATTTTACTATTCAAGTCTCTCAGTCCAAACAGATGTACAGGAAAATCCACAACTTTAAACCTCAGAACAGTACACAGAAAGACCTTCAGATCTGGTTCGATGGTGAGACTCCTGACACTCCTACAATATTGAAATTATAACTTTCTCAATACTATACCATGGTGGTTTGTAGCTATTAAATATCTTCCTTGGAATTAACCTTTGAGATTCATACTCCCTCTCAATCCCTGATTTAAAATATCATTGAGTTTCACAGTAATTTTTGAGACACACTAAAATGTTCTGCAGCAATTATGAGGGGCCAGAGTTGAACAAACCTACGGAATTTTAATGAGTTTGCAGTGGTAATTATTTTTAATTGCCTTCCATCTCATTAGCGTACCAGGTGGCAGCTATGTAACCTCACCATGGATGCTGATTGTCTACATGGCCACATATTTCTCTGCAGACACTAATGAACAGACATGTCCACAGCCTCTGTAGTGTTCTACCCACAGCAATTTTCCTGTTTCTGTGAACAAGGAGTCTGGCTCTGACCTCATCACACCAAAATTAATTGCAAGGATATCACAGCTTCATACAGCTTCCAGTGCACCTTTTTTAAAAACAACTAAAAATAATGTACACATGTGCAAATATAGCAAGTTCTGTTTCTGCTGTGAACTGTTTAAAGGCTTTTACTTTTACTCACCACTTTAGGAACAAAGAGAATTATCCCCGTTCCCTGTTCACACAGCAATATAGCAAAAAAAAAGGAATGTTCCTCTACACTTCCCTCCCTGCTATAAGAAATTCTTATTAAAGTTATTAATTATTAATGATCATTTTTAAAAAGAGTCAATTTCTCATGTGATCAGAAGAGAGAATTTCAAATGTCAGAAAAAGCAATAACAACAGAGTCCTGTATGTCTGTTGTTTGCTAGAGGAATTCATATGTTGTTATTTACTGAGGGAAAAAACCCAAACCCAAAGGAAACCAAAAGCAAGCAACCTAGCATTGGTTTAAGAAAGAAACATAACACTGCAAATTTAATTCCCTAGTTATAAAAAAAGGTTCATCTCTGCGGATTAGTACTTTTTAATAAATGCAGATTAGAAGCTTCCTTATAAAAGCATACACTACAGAAAAAAAAAAATCTAATCTATAAAGAAATCTCTTCTTTTTACTTCTGTAATAAAATGATTGTTCCACCCTTTTGTTAAGGCTGTTGAAGAGTTCTGGCTTCCAGATGCCTGAAATCAAAATGATTCTTATTTCAATTATGCATTATCAGTGACAATGTTCTAGATGCTATCTAACAGCTCTGCAATATCTAACAACCTGTGATGAAATATCTGTAGTTTAGAAATTTCCTCTGCTGTTTTTTAAGAGAAAGAAACTCTAGGAGATAAAACCTGTAATGAAGTATCATTAGGTTCTCCTCTTTCTGTTCAGATAGATGTTGACTTCTTTATACCTTCTCTTTTTTGAGAAATAAATTCTACAGAATAATTGATCAATTTATGTAATGTGTCTTTTTTTCTTACCTGCATGTTTTACCTTCTTCCCAGGAATTTATTTCAGACACTTCAACTGCAGAGTTAGAAAATGTATGCATTTTACCTGTTTCATATTAATAATATACATCTGTCTGGTGTTGGGTTTCTGCTCCTAATTGAGCCTTAAAGCCACTCCTAATTAAAATACTTTCTTCCCTTGGCACAAGGCAGTGAACAGCCAAAGGCGTTGCCATCTCAAAAGATATCACTCACCCTAGATATCATTTAGAAAATATGGATTTTATCATGATCTGAAGCATTTTGTAAGACTCTAAACTGGTTATCTTAAACTATATTCTTTAGCCAAAAGTTCCTCTTGCCTTGGAGTTCCTGCACCTATGACATGACAAAATAACCAACGTTCTTAATAAACCTACAAACCGTGCTTCTGAAAATCAAGGTGTTGCAAGCTGGGTCTGTTGTTACTACTTGAAAACCTTGGCTTAGAAATTTTTTTTTTCTTTTTAGATTGAAATGGTACAATTTTTACTTAAAAAACCTTTTGATTTCTGTGTATGCAGGAGTTTTTTTCACAACACTCCTATTAGAAAACTAACCACAATAAACCTTCTTGCTACTAAATAATGGTATGTGTGAGAGAACAATTACATATATTCTTTTTTATCTAAAAGGTTAAATTAAGTACTGCAGATTAGATTAGTGTTCACAGCAACAATTTCTTCCTTTCATTTCTGTGCAGCTGGGGTAATTAAGAGAAAAGAAGAGCAATAGGTGTCTGAACTGTTGGAGTCAAAGACAGATGATGCTAGAAAGAGTCAGAAACAGATATTACCTTAAAAATGCAAATGAATTCAACATCATGTCCTCTCTCCCTCACGTAACATGAGTGTATAACATTTAGTTGGTGTCTTCATGGTTTAGGAGAACAGCCTGATCTATTTTTATGACCTACATGAACATATAAACATAATTTATGAAAATCATTCATTTGCAAATACAGGTCACAAATAACTCCAAACTCAAAGAAATGTTGCACCACTCTTCAAGTCAAACAAAACAAAACAAAGCAAAAGTAAATTTAGAAATAATTTCACTTTAAGTAACACCAATTTTTATATGCATAAAGAGACTTAAAGCTCGCCCTGGAATAGTCTATGAAAGAAGTGTGGGAAATGTAGTCAAGCTTCCATGTGAAAGGCTGTAGGTGAGTTTGCATTAATGACGGAAGATTTTGCAGTTCAAGCAGCACTCTCTCCTTTGCAAACGTGCATTTTTTCTGTTATTGCCTTACAATTGTGTCAGGACTTTGTGTATCAGCACAGCTTGAACTCATCAGCAGCTAAGCTTGTTATGGATAATCTTATTTATTCTACCACCTCTCTGCAAGATAATCACATTATGGTTCTCTCAAGGGCTTATCACCTTGAATCCACCCAGGACCTGCAACATGCACACAGAGGGAGAAAGAGATGTACAGATGAAAAACCCAGCTAAATGTCTTTTCTCTGTGCTTAGAATGATTACATCCAGACTGAAAATTATAACTGCTACTCTTAAATCTTTCTGAATTACAGAATTAATTGGCATAGAAATTAAATATAAATGTTATGAATTACACTTTTGATAAGGAATGAACATTTATATTTTCTATGAAAAGTATAGAGAGTCTACTATATTATAAAATATTCTTATCTGTAATGAGTTACCGATAATCCCAAAGACTACAGATATGATTTCTGTAAGAAGACCAAGATAATATTTGCCTTTCAATAAGGCACAGTGTAAAAGGGATACTTTCCTCCAACCTTCTACTAAGTGCAAGAAAAAATGCAATTCATTTTTTTGAGTAACTGAAAACTGGACATTGAAAGGAACTTGATGAAGTCCTGTTACACATTTTGCTCAATGTCCAGATATTTGAAGAGACAGAATTACCTATTACTTCATCACTTGGAGCTCTAATCCAGATTGGATTGAATGCTATTAAGAATTGGGCTTAAACTGATCTTCCACTGGCAAAGAGATGTATTAATGTGTTCCTTTTTATAGAATCCAATACTATGCACAAAAAATAAGGATAATTGTTTTGAATGTAAAAGCTTTTTTTTTTTTCAAAAGCATGCCAAATAAAAGTATCAGAGCCTGTGCTTTTATATACTTGGAAAACATTTCACAAACCAAGTCCAAATTAATTTTCATCCAGGGAATTCATATTATCCATTAGGACTTCCCTTTGACGGTGGACTTTGACCCTTTGAGTTGTTTGATCCTATTTGATCCAATATGATGACTAAATTGGTAAAATTAAGCAACAACTCTGTCTTCATTGTGTTCTCAGACTAATTTCCCTCTCCCTAGTGTCTATTAAGACTGCCTTAAACACATCAGTCTCGCTGCACACAGTTCAATATATCCATATTTTCATATGTTGCCAGTCAGCAGAAGTTCTGTGAAATATGGAACAAAGTTGTCTCTTCAGAAGCACTCATGTGTTAGCAGATATTCGGTGTCCCTGTGGGCAGAACATAATCTTAAATTCCAGAAGCTTTTTATTTGGCTGTGTTCTTGTGTGACTCATGTGGGTATTAGTTTGTATTTATAAACGTCAGATACTTCATTCCCATCGATATAACTGCTCCTTACATAAGCACAAATGCTAGCACACCCTGTGCAGCGTGGAAGGTGATTAAGTGTGAAGTGCTATTTTGAATTTCAAGTGGATCCTTCTGAATGAAGTACAACACGCTGTGCAAAGTAAAAAGATTCAATTGTTTGATTTGGTCGTCTTCCTTCTTCCTTTTCTCCACAGAGAAGAATTTTCAGTGTTAGAAAATGAAGGCCTTTTAAGACATGTCTTAAAGCAGAAACAAAATCAAGCTATAGAATTTTTCAAAAGATATTTTATGATTTAGATGTAATTCTTTTAAATGTTTGTTTACACAGTATTCTTTTGTGACATAACGCTGCTGTGATATACAGCAGTAAAAATGTACAGAAATGAAATGAGATTGTTATGATTTACTTTTTCTCTAAATATTTTCCAGATATGGAGAAATATATCTAAAAATTCACCAAAAAATCATCAAAAAATATCATTTATTAAGGAAGGTAAAGACACTTATTCACTTAAGCTAATATGAATAGTACCAGAAAAAATGCATATTACCTTAAGGGGTCAAAATGAATCAAAGTTATGAGATACCAGTATAGCTTTACTTCACCCTCCTCATGCTCAAACATTATTAGACTTTCTTTTTATATTTATAGTGCCTTATTGTATTTTCCACATAACCCACCCTTCATTTACAATTTGGAAGGGTTTGTAACCACTGGCAAAGGGGATGGTCTAGGGACCAGGTCCTGTTCATGAGGCAATTTAATATGTCTCTCTTGAAATTCCTAGAACAGAATTACACAACATTTAGTTCCCTAAATGACCTTTCTGGATCAGAAAGCAAAGTAGGACAGACAATGGCTTATTGGACAGTGAAGGTGTTTGCTTTGTGTAACCTCATTTTAAATACCTGGGGTAATGGTGAATTGTGATAAAAGGAAAAATGCTAGAGATTGGGGGGAATACAGGAAGTGGAAGCCAGGGAAAGTAGAATCATTTAGGTTGGAAAAGACCTCTGAGATCCTCAAGTCTCCAAATATTAACCAAGCACAACAATGTTCACCATGAGAGCTAGAGGTTATGAGGAAATCAATAAACTATGTTTTGAATTTTGTTCTCATATTTTACCTACACCTCAGTCATTCATAGATGCTTTGGCTGGGTCATTCAGTGACTGTGCCATGGGCTCAGAGGTAACTGCTCAGAATGTGGTCATGCTCAGCATGCTCAGTCCCACAGGACTGGCAACAGACCTGAGCTGGCTGCCTCAAGCGTCCCAAACAGAAGCTTTCTAATTAAATTTAATGGTCCCTGTGCATCTCACCTTACCTAAATTATCAGGGGCTTTTTTATCTGGTGTACCCCTGCCCCTGGCTAGTCCAAGAAGAGGAGGGCTGACCTATAATCAAACATTTATGTTTAGTATCAGATGCTCAACAGCTTATTCAAGAAAAATGTCACTGACCCCTCTGCCCCCACTGTGTGTACAGAAGTCAGTGATCCCACACCCAGGTTACTGAGCTTTTAAAATGAGGCTGCTGACATTCACATATTACACTCTGTGAGAAGGGAAAAACTTAGCATCTTTGAGAACATAGATCTTGGCTTTTCATCACAGAAGAGAGATTTCCTTTTTAGACTTCACTGCTGAGAAATGAAACTGATGATAAAAAAGAGCTAATCTCCTTCTCCAACTTCTCTCCCTGTGGCAGTATCTCACCAATTTTCCTTGATGAACTAGAAAGTCTCAGATGACTTCTAGGATTTTTAAGGAACTTTCCAATTTCTCTGCAGTGTAGTCACCTTTTTAAATCTTTTGAAAGCTCTTTTTTCCAGAGTTCAACTTTTTGCTTAGAAATAAGAATCCCAGATATAATTGTAGTAAAAAAGTTATGTTATTCACCTATGTTGTTCACAGTTGTTCACCTGGTAACAGTCATAAATCCTGTGGTACTCTCCACCATGTATTAAACCTCACTCTGACCTCCCTGCTGGTCTGATACCTCTTGGTGCTATAAAGACAAACTATCAGTACAGCTCAGAGCTAAAACACAAATGGTTTTCTTTGCTTAGATCTATCTGCTCAGTGATTTAAACAAACCACTTAAAACCAAGAGGTGTTTCAGGCCCTTGGTTCTTCATCAGTATTTAAGACCATTGCTTCCTGTTGCTAATCTCTGTATCCTGTAGCTTCTTTTAACTACTGATCCACTGTCTCTGCAGCAAATGCAAAAATTAATAAAATATTGCTGACAGATTTGCCTTGTAGCAAAGTCCAGACTGCTTATTTTGAATCCAACGTTCCCACAAACTCAAAACTTTTATTTCTTGGCAATTTTCTTTTTTTTTTTTTTTTTTTTACTGCAGTCTTTATTGATGCAAATCTCAAATACTACCACTAAGTATACTTTACTTACATGCTGATACGTATTTCTGAAGAGAATACAGAAAGATCAATAATTACAAATAAAATGGCCTATTGTAACTTACAGTACTTAAGCTAAAAGGAAATTTATAAAATAAAAAGGGCAACTTTTACATAGATTTTAATGTATGGCATTCTATTACTCCAGATCTTTTACTTGAATATACACTTTTGTATTACAAAGGCCAGAACTTCTGCCAGTGTGAATAATAATAGTTCCCGTATTTTGGGTATGTGGTTTATTGGAACTAAGAGTTTCAGCTTATAAATTAAAAATATTCTTTAGTCAAATTCCAAAGACTTATTTTTCTTGGGGGTTTTGTTTGTTTCTTTTTGGTTAGTTTTCAGTTTTCTTTTTTTTTAAATTATTTTTTGGGTTTTTTTGGGTTTTGTTGAGTTTGGGTACACATGTGGCTGAAACATCTCTGCAAATATACATACACATCAGTGTTTACAGGAAATCTAAAGGAAGACCAATTAAAGAAATTTCATTATGTTAAGCTATAATTTCTGACACCCACAACTGAAAACATCCATGAAGTGGCTCTCTGACAGTCCCAGGAAACAATTGCAGTTGTACTGTAATACACTCAAGCAAAATCAGTTAGAAGCTTCAAATATTTCTGTTCTCTCCTACAGAAAGGAGACCCTCCTGGCCCCTTCACACAAATATTGACACATAAAAACAAGCAATAGGGGTCACAGTTTAGTCTAGAAGCTGTGAATTTCTAATGGACTCTGTCTAATGGAGACAAAATTCTCCTCTGCTTCCCTCTTCCCTTCCGACACCTTTGCATATCAGCTCTAAAGCCTGTCTCATCCACCCTTGTAAGGTTACATATCCAGGTTCCAACAGGATCAATCATCAATTCTGTGTCACCACAACACCCACTATATAAATAAAACAAATTAATTTCTCAGACTGTTGTTAAGGTGAACCTTCCTCTGGAGCTGCCTGTATGTACTGGTTAAGTCTCTGTGACCCTCTTAGACTCTCTTAAGGAAGGAATCTTGCCTTTCCTTTCCATCTTTATACAGCATTTAACACCCTATCAATGCTTGCTATGTAATTAATAGCAACATCGACTAATTAAATAGCTTGATTGAATTTGGTATGCTAAATAGATGGATAGAATGCTTTAATTGGTCACACTAGATGGACGATGGGCAAGCGAGGTTTCTACTCCACATGTTTCCACCTTGTCAAGACTGACAGCACTTTTTCTTGTCTTCAGAGCTGGAAGTACTTAGGGAAGAAATGAATTTAAGACTGATATAGTAAATTCATTATTTTAAAAAAACAGTAGAAAGCATTCCTGTACTAGCATACAGATGAAAAATATAATTTTTTTCATGTATTTAGTCTTCACTACACCACTCTTTCTCAGCAATGAAAATTTTGATGGGTAAGCAATCACATTGTTTCTATGTGCCTGTATACAAGTCACTCAGAGCATTACAAATACTGAATGGCTTGAATAAAAAAGGCAAATCAAATCCTACAAAAAAATTCCAAGACAAGAGACCAGGCTTTAAAATATCCCTTAAAATTCCACCCAATAGAAGGGCGAAATTTTCACCTAGTGTCAAGGTTTCCATGTACATTTCTACATGTGTCAAAGCATACCAGAATGAAATATAAGAATGAAACATCCCTCAAGAGCAGTGTGGCCTTGAAATCCAGGGACAGATGCAGAAGAAACCAGATAAATTCTGGCTGTGATCCTTGCTACTCTGGGAAAACATTCCAGAGTCTCCTCTCTTGTTCCACTGGTCACTGCTATCATGGAGGTAAACAAGAACAACTTAATGTAGATTACAAACTCAGATCAACTGTAACTCACATCTGAAATGTGAAACAAACAAACTAACAAACAATGGATTAACCATGGCAATGTTCCTTCACCTAAAAGATTGAAAGATCACCCCACGCAGCAGAGAAATAGTCACTGACCTGAGCATGGGGGAGTGGGAGAGTGGGAGGCACTCAGTCATGGGAAGTGTCCTCAGGGAGAATCCCAATCCCAAGGGAGGGCTTCCAGTCACAGAGCCACTGCTTTGAGGAAAACCACTTCAGGGGTTTCTGTCAGGGGCACTGTGGTGTACATGCCACAGCCAAGGTGAGACAATAAGGGTATGAAAGGCTGGTGGGCGCCACGACTCTACAAGCTCAACAGGTGCCTGAAGGAAATAGTGCATAAATAAAATATTTAAAACGAATAATAAAATGCTATTTATATGGCTTTATGAATTTGCACTAAATGAAATGTCAAAATCTGCCAGAATTTGATAATAGTCTCAAAATTAGATCTGTTGTAGTCAAAAATTATGAAAGTCTTTAGTATGCCCTAAAGGGTTTACCATCACAAATTTTATCTTTTTTTTCTATTTGATCAATTAGTAGTTTATTGCATCTGAGCTTTTCATTCTCTGTGTTTTAGCTCTCCATGAATCTGCTGCTCAGGTCTACTGGATAAGTGGGCTAACAAAGACCACAGGTATCAGTGTGTGAATTCCTAGCCTTGTTTTTAAAGGCATATTACAAGACAAAATTTTAAATATTGTCTGTTTTGCAGTTTCTCTGTTAGATTGTTTTTTATACTATAGACACTCATATAAAAATGCATTTTAAAATTTAATCTTTCATGAAGCTCTTTTTTTAAAGATAACTTCATGCTACAATATGATCAAAGTTCTGTAATAATTCAGTTTTACAGAAGATAAACTGTATATAAACTGCTGCTTCTATGATTCTGTGAACTAGGACATAATCCATGTTGCTTATTAAAGGCTGTTTATTGAAGGCTGAGTGTTTATTTTGCCAATCTGCAGTTATTTCTTTAACTTGTTAGAGAGAGAATATTTGAAGATTGAAGAGGATCTGCAAACAAACAAACCAATAACAAATTGCAACCTAGGCTAGGCCTAAAAGGTTTTCAAGCTTTCACTAATTTTTTTTTCAACAAACCCCACTGAGTCACAACCACCTAAACAAAAAATTCAAAATCCATTACTAGAGTATAAAAATATACCAATCAAAATTTTCTTGCTGCTTATGACTGGGGTTCAAAAATTAAAGTGACAACAGTGAAAACTAAACCTGAAATGGTTACTTGCACAGCCTCCTAGGATAGATCCTTAAGTAATATGAGCCAACATAAAACTGCTCACCAAAACAGGAACAAGGCTGCTGGAGATCAGCCTCTGAGCTCAAAAGATTAGAGATTTTCTTTCTATATCTGTGATTTTTTGGTACTGCTTACAAGCAAGCTTAGCACTTGTGAGGAAAAGTCTGTAACTTCCAGTTCATTGTTATTTCTGCCAGGATGGGAATTTTCTAAAAGTCTTTCATACAGAGGCCTAACAGCAAAAACCCATGCATCATTCAGCTTGCCTCAGTCATAGAGGTAGTGCATTTGCTATATATTAAGATAACCTTTTAAGCAATGACCTAATTAAAAAAATTGAATGAAGGAAAAACAAATCACTGGCACTTGAATCTAATTGTAAGAGAAAACGCTGTGTTAACTGCTGATCCTCAGAGAAATCCAAAACCAGCAAGAGGAAAATATTACCACTCAATAAAAGTCTTGGCAACTTCCCACTGAGACCTGAAACACAATATGTCCCCATCAAACACTCACCAACTTATTGGATCATTAGGTAAAAGCCAGAGTCAGCTGAATAGAGTGCTGGTCTCTTTAAAGCTGAAATATTTCCTAGTACAATAAATAAAGCAGGCACAAATAGCCCCACATAATAGGAATCATTAGGAATAACAAATATTAGAAAGGAATGTGTTAAACTGTGTCACTTAAAAAAGTTTCACGGTGAAGTTAACTTTTCTTTGTAATGTTCAAGAAATAATAGCAGTCCAAACAATGTCACTTTCCTTCTTCTGTAAACACAGAAACCAGAATTTCAAGGATGTGAAATTCAGATGTTTGTCATTGGAACTGGAAGAAGGCAGATGGAAAGTAAAACGGCATCTGAAAATGTTATTGCAAATAACTCCCATTGCATAAATGTGCAAATAAAGGAAATTTTCTTTTTTAACTATCTGTTCTTTAAAAATATTTTTTGATCCCTCCTCTTAAGCTACTACCATCTATCCAGAAATCCTGATTTTGCTCCATCCATACCTTCTAGAGCCCGTCCATTCCCCTTTATAACACTTCAGTACATCTCACAATTCTGTTTCTGCTTCCTTTAGTGACACCTCTCTTCCTCCTTCACCATTAAATCTCCTTCTCTGACTAATCCCTCAGGTCTGTTTCATGACCCTTCTCTCATGCCTTGTCTCTCAAGTCACCTTTCTCCTCTCTTCCACCTCCCCCCTTCCTTTTCTCCTTGCTGTTTATGACTGGGAGGTGAAATAACCTCTGCACCACCTAATGAAAATAATCCCTGAAGATCCTCTCCAAGAAGATAAGCATATTCCTGCAAACCAAATACTATCTCAGTGCAGAGAAAAGTGTCCTTTTCCATTAGATTCCATTATATTTTCATCACACTTTTTCTTCTTTAAACTCTTTTAATGTTCCTGCTGGATATTAAAAATAATCCTGTGGGAAGATTAATCAGCTATTAGTGACTGAAATGAGTGAGGACGTGTGAATTCCCCTGACTTCTACAATGCACTGTCTAGCTCAGCTGCTATCAACAGTTGTAGATCTGTTGACAGCCAGGGACCTAGGAGGATTTATGCCATTTAGAGAACTACTCTAGTATTTGGAATGCAAGAAAAATTGTGAGCCCATCTCAGTCCTGTGTGGGGGAAAAGTCAAATAACTTATTTTCAAGCATTTGTTCATAGGAAAACAGACCTTTAACAGCAATCAATTACATTTTATGTATTATTTTCTTCTTAGACAACAACAGAATGTGGTAACGTTTCATAGCTCTCATGTGTTAATGTTTCATAGCTCTCATTCAACAGTTGTTTTTAATAGGTACTCAAGTAGTTTCTTTCAGAAAAAAAGACACAACGAAAATACTATCTTGCATATATTTACTTTCTTTTGATAAGAAAACCTATTTTCGGTTCAACCCCCTTGCACTGTTTAACTCCTTGAAAGTCATAAGGCACAAGTGGCACACAAGCTATAACATTACAGCATTTGTAATTAATTAGATTTGCAGGACTTGACACACAAAAAAAAAAAAAGTGCAATATTGTCATTAACTATTAACTGGACTCTCTTTATGTGCAACTATGAGTATAATTCTTTTCTATTTTATGCTTTGTTTTTTGCATGAAGTCTTATTCAACAAAACCTCTGTCACATTCAAACGATGAAAAACAGTTTTCTTGCTCTCAGTATTGAAGAAAATGTCTTCATCTTCTCATCCAGAATGAAATTGTTGATGGGACATGAGGGAAAATAATAGATGACTTGGATGAAAATCTTTTTTGTGGGATAGTTTTCCTGATCTAAGTTGCAGTGGTTGCATTCATGAGCTCCAGAGAAGGAGGATTTCAGAGATAAGGAAAAGAGATTTGAGCAAGGTTTCTTGTATCTTTGAACCCTGTGATATGTACAACTCAAACTCAGAGACAGCAGTGAAATTTGGATGGGAAATAATTTTTTTTTCACTTATTTGTTGTTTATTTCAAGAAATCAGAGAGTACCCTCTTGAAATAACTTAGGAAATACTGGCTTCATGTCTTTACCCAGAGTATACTACAAAAAAAAAGATTTTTAAAAGTTAAGTACACTTGGAGACAAGAGTTTAAGACAACACATTATTTTTAAAAAGTCTGCTTTCCCTCAAAAAAAAAAAAAAAAAAAAAAACCAAAAAAATAAACAAAATGCCCCCCAAACAACCAAACAATCAAGCAACAACCCCAAAAACTCCAACAACCATGCCACTCAAAATCAACAGTCTCCTACATTTCAAAGGCTTAGCAGGGGTGGAAACATCCAAGCTTTAAGGTATCTTTTCTTAAAAGGCAAAGTGTGGTTTTCTGTTCCATTTCTGCCTGTTTTCACCTGCTTGTAGGGCAGTACTGCCCCTGTAGCACACTCAGTTACACTCTGTAGGCATTCTCTGGCTGCCTTAGCCCAAATTCTAGTGGCTTTTGTTTAATGTGTTGTAGGGTTTCAGTGTCCTAGCACCTCCTTTTGTAGGTGTTTAGGGGTGGCAAGGATGCTTAGCATCCAGCAGAGCTGCATATAGAAAATTTCTCTGGAATGCTCTGGTTGTGGAAAATTTCCCTGGAATGCTCCAGCAAGGAGATTAATAGGCATGAACATTGCAGCCTCCTAGCTTTTGGGGGGAAGAAAAAAAACCACGTTGGCAGAATCAATAGCAATGTGATATGGATGGGCAGGAATAAGATCAGAATATTTATGAAAGCTCACAGCCAAGTGGATTTTGTTTATTCCTGACACAATACAACATCATTCCCCTTTTTTACTGTGCAAAGTTACGGTTTTGATAAAATTTTCTACTCCCCACCCAACAATCCAAAGAAAATCTATCTTACTTATCGAACATTGGCATGTCAAAATCCTTATAAATTTATGGGTTATAAAGCACGGATGTAAATTCGTAGTTCAGAAACATCTCACATTCCCAGAACGCTTTCTAGTTCCCCATCTGCAATATAAAGTCAGACCGATCTCTCTAAATCAAAATTGGATTTTTCTGACACTTCATCTCTTTGTCATGTTTCCTCCTCACAATATCTGTGCTACAAAATTCCCTTTCTTTATCCATTTATAGCATCATAGGACACACATCAATTTTACAGGTAACAAGACTAATGTATATGAAAAAAATCTTATAAATCACATTTGTGGAGAGGAATACTCTTGTTAAACAACACAGTCATTTAAAGAAAACCAATTTATTCTGCAATTTTTTCAGTTGATGTGTAATATTTTGAAATCAGGCTCTGTTGGACGTATTTATTGTGATGTTGTATATGATGTGCAATGCACATGAAGCTGTGATAGGGTGTATTTTTCCCAATGAAGAAAAACATCCTGGCTATTCTCAAGTGCTGTAATGCCTCTAACTTCTCTTTTCTTCTCTCTCATAACAAATTTTGTTACATGTTCAAAAACTCATTTGTCCCCTTTGACAACAGATAGAAGGATGAGTATCTAGTAATTCTGACAACTACTTTCCTCCTCCAGTTACCCTCCATGAATTTGCATCCCAACAACCTTCCTAACTGGGCATAACACCATGAGTGAATGGATCACTCCAAACACTGATCTCTTCCTGCCTTCTGCTATACAAACATGCAAAAGGAATTATCAGTGTTAGTTATCTCCAGTTATCTCCAGTGAATTTTAATGATCCAAAGGCAATAGTTTCAAACAATTCTTTTGAAACCTACTCATTAAGAAAAGCTCTCAATCCTCAGACGCATTTGCTTTTGCCTTTATGATAAACACCTTAAATGGATCGTGGAAAAAAAATGGCTGGGGATAAAATTTTTAAAAATTGAAAGTTATAGACACAGTTATAACACTACAGAAATTGCAGTGAGAAATGTGGTTGCTACTCCCTGGAGGTGAAGTGGTCAGCATGCCCAACTTGCCCCACACAACACATGCTAAGTAGGGGAGGAAGCAGAGGGGTGGAGCAGAGTGGAGACACCATGGCCAGGCTCTGTTGAAATCTCTGCAGAGGAGCAAACTCTGTGCTACCTTTTAGCTGATAAGCCACAGAGCAGCTGTAAACCAAGGGAGATAAAAGAAGACCAGAAACTGTGGCAAAATCACTCTCCTGGGATGCAACCCTGATGCACATCTCCATCCCAAGGTTACCTGCCTTCACTGTACACCCACACCTCACTGAGCATTATGTGTGACTAGAGTCACTCAGTCTGCATGTGATCATAAAGAAACAGTATAAAAGTAAGCTAGGAATGGGTGGAAGTCAGACTAGACTCCGTCATAACTTCTGGGATCAAGCTGAATTTGTCTTCTCCCTCACAGGGTTGCCTGCTGGGCAAGAACCATCCTCTAGGAGCACTGAATGATTACCTGGAGTGAGCTTTTGTTAGGGATTAGAGCTATTCAAAGCTGTGTATTGCTTTGAACACATTTTTGCAATCAGATACTGTCACCAGCAATCCTCAAACCTCAAACTGTCACAGTGTTATTAATAATGAGCATTCCATGAGCCACTAGTGTGAGTCCTTCAAGG
This sequence comes from Ploceus nigricollis, assembly GCA_013399945.1. Classification (NCBI taxonomy): domain Eukaryota; kingdom Metazoa; phylum Chordata; class Aves; order Passeriformes; family Ploceidae; genus Ploceus; species Ploceus nigricollis. The sequence goes on from VXBC01001107.1 coordinate 149,557, forward strand.
GAGTTAGCAGTTGTTGGCAGAGGGAACAAACTCAAATGAAAGCATGGACACTCTGGGAGGGGGGGTCTTTTATATTCTGTGTGTGCCTCTGAACAAGTCAGTCAAACTGCTCTCCTATTCAGGGGCCTGCTCACTGAAGGGTCCCCAAAAGGGGATGATGACAGGCTGCTTGGGCACAAGGAGCTTGGCTTACCTGGGGTGATGACAGACTGATCAAACACAAAAGGTTTGGAGAAATCTCCCTTTTCACATGACATGGATCAAAATGTGCACTGTCTCTCCTTTTCTTGTAATGCTTAACTAAGTCCATAGAGATAACTGTGAGGTAGAGTTAGCATATAAAACAATCCATCCTTATTTTCAGAATATTTCAATTAGCTAAACTGTTTCATGTACCCTACTGGTAGTTCCATCTGGATAATGATTCAACAGAATTAAATACATTTTTAGAGAAGTCCCTGGATTAATAAAAATGGGGAATAAAAACAACTCTTGACTTTAAGCAGCCCATCCCAGATGAGAAAAGACAGTTCTGTTCCTTTATATTTCAACAAAACCTGATAAACTTGCATCTTGAAACACTTCATTATTCTTTTCAGAAGAAGCAATATCTTTGATTCTTTATTCAGTTTGACACTCAGCCTTTCATCCCTTATTCCCCAAGGCTTGCCTCAGAAAGATTAAGAGAATATTTTCCCATTGTAGTAATGACCAGCATAGCATTAGACAAAATTCTCAGCCACAATTAAAGGAATATCAGGCTGGGGCTTGGGGTCCAGCAAATTTACCTGTTTCATTCCATTGTTTCTGCGACCTAAGGAACCTCCTGTTTCTACTCCTGCTTCTTTAACAACATTGCTTTGCATGAATCATGGAATTTACAGGGTTGAGAGGAGTCTTTGGAGATAATCTGATCCAACCCCTCTGCCAAGGCAGGGTCACTCAGAGCAGGTGACAGAAGAAAGTGGCCAGGTGGGTTTGAATGTCTCCAGAGAGGGAGAATCCATGATCTCCCTGGGCTGCCTCTTCCGGAGCTCTGCCACCTTCTATGTAAAAAAGTTCTTCCTCTTGTTGTGGTGGAACTTCTTCTGTTTTATTTTATGCCATTGTCCCTCATCCTGTTTTTGGGCACAACTGGCACCATCCTCTTGACAACCACCACCTTTGAGACATTTATATGCATTGATGAGATCTCTCAGTCTTCTCTTCTATAGACTAAAAAACATATATATATAATGAAATTATATATGCTTTTTAAATCCCTGTTATTGCACCTTGGAAATCCTAGGCTGATGTCAACCAGTAAAATGTGCAATTAAATTCTGTTATTAAGTAATTTCAGAAGCTGAGGATCCAGCTTTCTGAAGTGAGGCTGCTGCTGGTCTGGAGGTTTAACAAAAGGTTGCACTAACATGCAAGAAGTATGTAAGAACACTTATTTTTAAATGATGAAAATCCATAAAGGCTATTGAAAAAGGAAATTTTATTCACACTCAAAGTCAATTTATGCTCTGAGTTAATAATGAAATCCAAATCTGAAGAGTCTTCTGATGTTATAAGTACCCTTTAGATATTTTTGTACAGCTGTTACATCCTGTGGAGGGGAAATCTATTTATTTTAATATGGGTGCTCAGCAAAATAACAGAGTTAAATAACATAACTGCAGTGGCACAGGGTCTTCTGAGCTATTCTCCACTCTTCTCATACCAGCCTAACTCTATTGACATGCAAGTCATTAAAGCAAAATTCACACCCCTGCTCTTGGCCTACCCATCACTTAAGTCCCACTTAAACTCTCAAAACAGGGCTTTAAAAGGATTTATGAGGTGTGCAGCCTTATGAGCCTTCCAGGCTGGCAGGTGAATGTCACCACTAATTTGCTCCGCCTCTGCAAATGCTTACAGAAAAGTTACAGTAATTTCAGTTGTTGTCTTCCTTGAAACAGGTTCAGCAAAGCTTGGCAGGAATCTTGTGCTTCTGTCTGTGCTTCATCTTGTGCTTCTGTCTGTGCTTGATTTCTGGAGTCTGGCGTGAAACATTTTAAGCTTTATAAATATAAATCTTCATAAAAATTAAGACCGACAAGAGCTACAGGTCATTTTTTGACTTAGTTAAATAGAACATGAATAAAACATAATTTGTGGGTATTTCTTTTACTACCATGCTCTTCAGCTTCCAAATAAAAATTATTCTAAATATTTTTTAAAATGACTAATTAGATTGTACACCATCATGCTTCTGTATTGTTTTGTCAGAATTTGTGAAACATAGTATCTTATGCAGTCTTTGCCAGTGGATCATCATTTCGTCCTTCCTTTACATCTGCAAAGGTTGCAATCTTTCAAACTCATTTTTATTGTGCTTTTCATATTTTACATTTCTTAAGTTTTGTTTTTTTTTTTTTTTTTGTTTAAATACATCATTATCCTTGGATTCTGTCTTCCTTATTTCATACAAGACATGAGCAGTCTGATGGGTACTCATATCCTGTTTTGCAAGGCTAGGATGAACAAATATATTTGAAATCTGCCTTGCCTAATTTAATTTGTCTCATCTTGAATGTGAACTGACCCTATGTAACTAAATACCAATATTTAACACATGTTTGGATCATGCAATTTTTGAACTGATATATTCTGATCTGGCAAACTGTGAACTTTTTATCCACAAGATTGTCAATCAACTTTTCCCTTTAGCAAATAATTAGTTAAAAAAAAATAGTCCAAATAGTTATTTCATAGGAAAAATTAAAAAAAAAAAAGCCCATTGGAGTGTCAGGTCATAATCTGACCTGGTTAAATGGTCAAATTTTAAATTTGGTTAATTTTGGTTAAATTTTGGTTAAATTGAATTATTTTTTTTACCTTTATGGTAAGGAGGTGTTCTGCACCTTAGGTAGTTCCTCGGGGTCATTCTGTCAATGCATTTGTTATCAGTAACATGAATCAGAACCTGGCACTACCTAAGTGTGTCTATCTTTCTACAGGGTATTTTTTGTGGACCTCTCTGCAGAAAATCAACCTCCACGGATAAGTAAGTTTCCTCTCCTTTCAGTATTCAGTCTTTCAAGAGCATGTGTGATGCCACTAATCACTGTTTCCAAACAAACTTAATGTCAAACCACTCTACCATTTACTTTCATCTCTTTCTAATGAAATGGCACGTGCAACAAGAAAGAAGATATTTCAGAGCTCCTTCTCTGAAAATATGATGTTTTTTGAGAGAGATTAAAAAAGTTAATTTAATTCCTTATTTTTTAAACACTGCTACTGGGGCTCTGGACCATACCAAGAGGGTTTCTGACAGCTTAGTATTAGTGGGAGAAGGAAGAAGAAAAATCTATCAGCAGTGAATGATTGTATTTAAGGTTGACAATGATGAAATAGTAGAGGCTGTGCTACAATTTCTGTTCCTTCATTTGTCTTTGTTGATAAAATGAGCACTGTCAGAGGCTCAAGCTCACAACAAATTTAACGTGACTGTGTTTATTCCTGCACTAAACAAGGTGTTCACATGATCAGATGATAAATGCAAAGTTCTGGGATAACCCTTCCTTCTGTTTAACAGAGACATACAATTTTCTCACTTTATTTTTTTTCCCATTAAAGGAATGAAGATGGAAAATAGCTAAGATTTTTTCAGCAAGACATTTCATACAATAATATGAACTCTCCAAAAGTAATACAAAGGTATAAATTAACCAGTCTTTCAACACCATTTTTTCCAGAATAGTCTTCTGCCCTTGTTAAAAATATATATATTCACCATTATTTCCCACTGTTTGACAGACTTCTCATCTTGTCATCCAAAGGTGCCTCTTCAAACTAAAGGTTGAAAGAAGTTTGCTGAGAAAAATGAGAAAGATAAATTGAGATGGAGCTGAAATTAGGCAAGCCTGTTGAAACCATTTATTGGATTGAACTCAGGACAGCTTCCTCATCATACAATCAGATTTTATTCTGTGCAAAACTGATTTGCCAAATATCATTTTATATAAAAATACACCATGGCTAAAAGACAGACACCAAAAGGGTTGAAACACTAAACTATGTTCTATAAAACACATATGTAAGAGCACACAGGGGATGCTATCCAGTTTCATTTTAAAAATAAGGATTTAAACCTAAAATTACAGTCCTTATCAGATCTCCATGATATTCTGCAAGACTTCCTTGCTTTATGCTGATCAAACCACAGTGCAAAGCTGATATGACTGACTATTCAATAACCCCAAATTCATATTTTATGCACTCAGTGTTGTTTTTTCCCAGCATTTTTCAATACCAGAACATGATAAGAATACCACAGGTATCCTGCAGAACTTTGCAACTGCCCCTCAGGTGATTTCTGGGTATTATTTCAGTCAGTAACTGGTTTCCATGTAGTAGTAGTAGTAGTAGTAGAAGGAGGAGTAGTAGTAGTAGTAGTAGAAGGAGGAGTAGTAGTAGCAGCAGTAGTAGAAGGAGGAGGAGTAGTAGTAGTAGTTCACTCATTGAAACTTCTCTGAACTCAAAGCCTCCTCTCTGCCTTTCAAGAGGGGTGTGATGATATGGAATTTAAAATTTAAAAGTTCCTTGATAAGAATTATATAATATAGACCATCACTTTTTATGATCAAAATTCCATTATATAAATGATTTACTTTTACAGCTTCTTTCTGGGTGGGATTTCTGTAAGAAGTTCTAACTGAGTGTGCAACAGAGGTAGAGGTGAGAAAAGAAGAATGAGAAAAAGTGCACTATTTTCTTTCTTTTTTTCACACTATATTGATGTTAGGAGCTAAGGGATGAGGAAGATAGGGAATAAAATTTATATTTTCAGAATTTACTGTTTCTCACACACAATAAACTTTATCTTAATATTTAAAAGCAAACATAACAAAATCTGTGCTGTGCATCATCTACCCTTTGTGGGAAGCCTAATTTTATTTTCAGTGATGAAAAATGCCCATTCTGTTTGCCACTGAAAACATGACATGTTTTTAGTTTTTATATCTGATTATCTATTTCTTAGAAATATTTTCAAGTGTCTTGTTAACGGATTAAACTTTGTCTTAAGTAGGAACAGAGTCCCTTTTGTGCAGCAGTTTTCTAGCTGTGTTTCTGAGCTATGTTTTCTATCCCTACAACCACACTCATACAATACCTCAGGTTAAATTAATCTCTCATTAGCTTTTCTTTTTAGTTGATCTGTGGGCCAATCCGTTTTCCCACCTGCATTACTTGCTATGACATCCACCCAATTCATTTGGGAGGTATTAAATTAGATAGCAAATCTGACTAATCTGTATCTCTTTAAAAAATAGCCAGTACAAGTAGTTCATAAAGGAGTCGTCATAATTCTCTCTTAAAAAAAAAAAAAAATTTGAGATCAAAACAAATCAGGTAAGTAGTGTTTACATCATGAGGGAAATATATTTACTAATCTTTATCAGGAAGGTGAAAACCAAACAACAAACCAAATAAACACCACTAAACAAACAAACAAACCACCATCAAACCGTAATTTATTACTCTCATTACTTCTGGTACCCTCTCAGCAGTAATATTATTCCTTATGCAAGAAATACAATTCTTGTACTGCTTAGCTGGACAAGGTTATTGGGAGATGAAAATTTGAACAGAATAAAACTGTATACCCAACTACTGTGCTTCAATTCTGTCTACCAGTTTAGGCTGTGTGAGCCACCTTCCACAACCCACCCCAGCTGGGCAGGCCTTTCATTGTGGGCAGCTGGTCTCTGCTAAGTCAGGTTTACTCCAACACTGAACTGAGATACAGAAATAATGAAGTTTACCCATGCTCTTCAGAAGCCAAAAGCTGTTTCACCTTCCATTCACCATTCGTGTCATGGTAAAAAACACAATTAGTTGTGTGTGTGTGTGCTTATAATTACATTTAGCAATATTCCTTTGATTTGTACAGGCACATCTGCAGAAGGAGATGAATCAAAGAACAGATACATAAACCGTGTGTACATATATATACACATATATATGTATATATATACACGTATATACATGTATATGTGTATATATACATATATTTGCATACATATGCATACATATATACATATATATACATACATATGCATACATATATATATCTATATATATATATAGATATACATACTGGATTTGCAAGAGAAAGCAATTAGTGATCTGCCAGTTAAAGGCTTACTTCCCAGGGTGAAGAGAAGGAAGCACAGGACAGCTTCAATGGAAACTAAAGGAGGAACTCCACACGCTTTCCTAATTAGGTGGGTGTTACAAACAGCACCCAAGGAAGGTTCCAGAGGGTGGATCCAGCCAGAGATTCCTACCCGTTCCCGCCCGGATCCTCCCCGCTATTCCCGCCGGGATCCCTCCCG
>VXBC01001113.1:8035-18435 GCA_013399945.1 Ploceus nigricollis
AATGGTCCAAATCCGGTTTACCTCTGACTCGACCCCCACCCGGACAGAGGTGAGAGCACAAACCCCACGGTTTGTCCATGTAGGCAGGAAAACACACGAAACCCCGCATATTAATTAACAAGTCAATTAAAATAAATATAATTTTGCAATGGTTATTTTGGGTTCTGCCCCTCCCCGCCCCCCAACTTTGTTTTAGTAAAGTGGGGAAACATATACAGAAACCTTCCTTGCAGTAGATGCTTTTTTTTTTCAAACGGAGCCCAGATGCTGGTCAGGATTAAGGTTACACCAAACACATTCTACATTGCCATTTTCCAAACAGAATAAAGCAGACGGAAAAGATGGAAGAGGATAAAGCAGGAACGGAGCAGCAGTGAAAACTGCAAGCCCTGCACTAACGCTGAGAGGAGTGAGCTGGGATGCCAGGAGAGGAAGAAAGAAAGAAAGCAGGCGTAGCGCCGCTGCATATCACATTCCTCACAGTTAAAATGAGTATCTTTAATTAAACAGCTGTCAGAATTTGGGCTTTAAACCTTATATTTAAAAGGGGAGAAGGAAATTGAGCTGCAGCTGATCACTGCGTCTCCTCAGGGCTCAGTGCTAGGAGATGTGAAAGCCACTGGCCGGGGGCCATCAGAGTACTTAAGTCTCTGCGTAATTTTAAACATCAGCAGCCCCGGTGATTTTAAGGATCTACTCCCTTAAAGTTAGCCATGCACTCAGCACTTTGCAGGATCCGCCCAGCACACTCAGAGCAGCTCTGAGCTCCAGGACATGAGTATCTGCACATCTGAGAAACAAAGAAAATCCTCTTTTCAATAGGCTAAACATTTCTCCTTTATTTCTAAGACACCAGTTTGTCCATACTGGGAAATTGGATCAGACTGGAATAAAATCTCAAGGGGAAGTTAGCAGAATCTGTGCTTATTTGCAAAATATCACCATTTGGCAAATTCAGATCTTAGGTGAAATTCTACAATAGTGGTTTACTCAGCACCGTGACTCAGTTACATGACGTGCTTTGAAAATCTCTTGCAAAAACTGACTTTAAGAGATTTTGTTGGTATTATATAGGAACACACATGACACAGAGAAGGAACACACAAACTATTAAATATTCATGCTATGGGGAGAACACTTAGTACCGTCCCTTCATTCCAGCTGTACAAAGGCAGGCACAAATAACTGCTGAAAAAATGAATAACCCAAAACAATCGCAACATTCCACATAAACACGGTGTTGAGCAGCTTGCAAACACTGGCCGAGAAAGGGTCAAGCAATAATTGTCCTTATCTACCTTTCAGCAGCCTCACATAAACGCGTAATTCCAATCTGAATTCTGTAATCAGCCCCCCCAGGGAGTGTTGGGACTTCCCACACACTCAGGGTCCCTGTGTGGGGATGGATTTTCTGCTCCAGGCCTCCACCCCTCGAGCTCAAACAGCCTAAAAGTCACCTTCTGAACATCACATGTAGGGACCTCGGTGACATTTACTCACAAACAAAAATTCAAACACATTCTGACCAGCTTTGCTGGAACTTTCAGAGTTCAGCTGTGGGACTGTGAAATGAGGTCATTTTTATCTATCAGCTATCTCTGCCTTGAGAGAGGCCTGTGATCACACCTCAGCAACAGCACTGCTGGTAGAGGCTGGGATATCACACACATTTTTCACTAAAACAAAGGCATCGGCCAGAGCTTCCTCTGTAAAACTGAGCTCCAGACATACTGAAGAATCGTAACAGAGACATAATTTTCAAATATTTATGAAAGTATTGAGTATATCTGGCAAAAAACAAAAAAACCCACTCCAAATCCAAACGCGTAATGGTTGTTGCTTGCATCCCAATCTTTAGAATTAGATCCTGACTGAAACGTGATGAGAAAGAGTCAGAGTCATTATAGCTGTCAGAAAAAGGTGCAATTAACGGTATTATGAAACAAAGTATTTAAAAATATTTCTTTTCCCAGCTTCAGGAAACATAGTTACTGACCTGGGGCTTTCCCGTGCCTGGGTTCCCACAGCCACCGCGGGCACTGCAGCCCTCCCTGCGCCACCCCGACCCTCTGGAATCACTGCCTTCCGATTGTTTCACCTACCTTGTCTATTTTTAGGGAGTATTTTGTGCAGGACTGCCTCATACATGCGTGCAGAGTGCCCAGCACGTTTCATGTTCTGTTTAAACACAGGGCTGAGAGCAGTAAATAATGCTGAGGCAGCACCAGGAGCAGAACTTCTGCAGGGCAGTGATGAGCCACAGGCTGCAACGAGCCCCTGGCACTTATCAGCATCCCACAGGATAACGGAGCCCTGGATTCAGCTATCATTGCTCAAGAAACTGCTCATTATCATTATGCTTTAAAGAACTTTGAAAATACTCCAAAATTATTTTTTTAAACCTGTTTAATAGCCACAGCACAGCAACTCTCTTTTAAAATTAAAAAAAAAACCCCAAACCAAAACACCCACCAATAAACAAAACCCACTCCAAACACGAAGCACTACAGCTGAGTTGTGATGCAAATGAGTGAATTTATTTCCACCACTTCTAGAGGTACAAAAATAATCTAAATTTGATATCCTATTATAAAAAACCCACCCTAAAATCAAGCCAAAGATGATGAAAGTAATGTCCAGACAATGAGAGGCTAATTAACCTGACCTCAGTGAGATGCAAACTTAAATTATTCTTCCTCAGGAGGGGAAAGATGTAGAGGAAAGTAAAGAGATAAAATACAACAAAGGTTGCAATAATGCCAAAGCTGATGTCTCTCTTTGATAGGGCAGCAAGTTTTTCTGGGTAAAGGAAGACAGAGCAGATCTCATCCATCCCCAAATCAAGAAAGTGTTTGGTCTGGTGCATCATGTAAAAATACCAGTTAAATTGGAAAATATTAAGGTCAGAGCAGGAGAAGTTTTGTGGCTAAAAAATGACTAAAAATCCAGTGCTGGATTGTGCTGAAATGGGAAGTTTTGGGCTAGAGAGTGAGTGCTTTGAAAGCTCCTGCAGCTTTGGTCTCAGAACTGGTGCTGTTGATGGGCTTCAGGTGACACGAGCACAAGGAACTGAAAAAGAGTGTTAATACAGGTGGTGACTGACAGCACCCAAAGGCACCAGTGCAGGGGACTGGAATATCCTAAATGAAGAACTGGATGAGGTTCTGGAACAGCACAGGAATCCTGAGGAATGGGCTGGTGGAATGCAGTAATAAGATTAATGCAAATCACAAGGCTGTTCACAGGGGGACTGACAGCCAAAACTCTTGTAACCTGGGAATTCACCACAGCTAGGGAAGGATGGAGACTCAGGAGTGTTATTTAGTCACAGAAATGAAGATGACAAATGGGATCTAAAGACCAGGTAAGGCACATCCAGATGTTATGGCAACAGCTCTCTCACAGAATTTTGGGTACAGTTTCTATTCAAGAATGACACATGAAAACTGGAATAATCACAGAAAAAGCTCCCTGAGCTGGTTACAGGAGCAAGGAATCTGTCAGGAGAGAAGAGTGAAGCTTCCTTTCAGCAAACTCCAACAAAGAGAGGGGTGATAGGGTGAGTTTGTATACACAGACTATGGCTTGAAGACAGTATTTGAACTCAAGGGTTATGTTGGCAACAAATACATATCTAAAGGCCTGAGTACAATTAAAATGAGTGCTAGAATAGGATGTCTTATTATTAGAAAAACTAGATTTTAAAGAATCCTTCTTTCCTCTGGGGAACATAGACCCAGTGGAGAACTTTGACAGTTTTGTCATTATTTTCCCCACTTTTAATCAGTGAAATGAGAAGAAAATCTCTGCAATATTGTGAAGATTCATTAATGGTGGTTAAAAAGTATTCAGACACTGTAGTGATAAGTGTAACAAAAATCCATTACAATTAGTAATTCTGTATTTACTGCAGCACTTGAATTATATGCAATAAATAAAATATGGAAGCAAACATCAAATAACAAAGATAAAAGAAAACTCTGAATGAGACAAGAGTTTGAGAAGGCAGGTTGTATGATTTGATTTATAATTAGAGTTTGCATCATGGTGCAAAGAACTGGATTAGGGTGGGCAAAAGTGTAAGAACCACAGACAGGAAAACTGAACACCCTGCTCAGCTCCCTGGTGAATTCATCCGGGCCACAGGAGCGTGAAGAACCACAGAGCAGAGGGTGAATTAATGTGGGCCTGGAGCACACACCAGCTCAGCACATTCCCTGTGTCAGACCGTGCTTGGAGGACTCAGCACTGATCCTTGTGTGGCCGAGCCTGCACACACTGTCACTGTCACCTCGGCAGGGAGGCTCCTCTGCTCTGCAGGGAACTCGTCAAAGAGAGAGATTTCCAAGGGAACAGCTTCCAAAATCCCAGAGGACTGCACCTCCCAGAAGACCATAAAGGCTCACACCACAGGCCTGGTTTTCCTGAAGTCTTTCTGTTTCCATCATAAGGAACCACCAGGAGCATGCATCACCCGTTTCTTTCATCTCACACCTCTTCCCTTCTCCACACAAAATGTACCTGCTTTAGCAAAATAGCAACAAACCAGGGCTGCCCTTGTGGGATCTTCTGTCCCAGGTGCCTGCCCACTGGAGATGCTTTCCATCTCACTCTTCCGAGCTTCCTTGGATCTGCCACCTCTTCCCCTTCCTATAAACAATAACACACACAAGCATGGAGCCAAAAAGCATCTTCATTTGGGGTGGTTTCCTCCTTTTTTTCTTTACCTTTCTGTTTTTCTCAGTGTTCTCACCAGAGGATACCTCAGAAGCACAAAAGATCATATATATTAAAAGAAGATCCCATGACAATATTCTTGACATAAACCACAGAGATTTCAGTTGGAAATAATCAGAAATCTGCTCTTCCACAGGTGGCAATGGGCTTCTGCACGTTAAGGGATGTTTTAATGGATTTACCACTTTCTTCTTCATGAACCTCACAGCCTTTCAGAAAAGAAGTTGCACAGGGAAAAAAAACAATGGATGTCAGGAGAAAAGGAGTAGTCATTTGTCAGGTTGACCCACAGAATCCCTGAATTCCTGAGAATTCCCTGTCAACACGTTGTGAAAAATAACATACAGCTGAGTAGCAGAACACCTCTCTGTGGGATAACTGCCCAGAATATCTTGAGAGGTAAATTAATACAAGAAAGAACCAAGCACTGTGCACCCGATTAACAGTGAAAATACCTGAAATCAGCATAACAAAGTGGGGTGAGTGCACTTGTGCTCAGGATGGTTAAACAGCTGTAATTAGATCAAACAAACTAGATTGATGTATCATCCCTTTGTAGCTGTGGCCTCAGAAGGCAGGTCAGGAGCTAAGTTCAGTAAAACAGTTTTAGTGCTGCAGCTTTTATCTAACAAGGCACAGCCACACACTCACTCCAAAGTAAATACTGCTCAGGAGAACTGCTGAATTCCAAAAAAAGAGAGTTTCTAGAGAAGGTGCTGCTCTTCAACAACAACCTTAACTTTTGCCAGTAATGAAACTCTCCTCATGAATTCAATAGTAGACTCTTTGGATAAACACTGCACAGAATTTTGGTTACAAATTCATTCGAGGCATTTGAAGGTATTTATTGAGTTGCTTCCCATTCCCTTAAAGTGTCTGCACAAAATGGGTGAATTCTAATTTGCTTTGTTCTTTCAGAACCTTTTAATTAAATTTTAAGAAAATCATGTAGAACAACATTGAATGAAATATGGTCAGTACACTTCAGAGATGAGCAAAACATAAGGTAGCAGATGGTATGAAGAGGATATATGTGAAGAAATGTAAATAGCAGGGAACCTCACCAAATCAAAGACGTGAGGCAGAACTGAAAGCGCCTGCAAGACCCCTGGGAGAGCTGAGGAGATGAAGCAACCACTGAGCTCAGAGGTTTGGGCCTTTCCTTGCTCAGAAATGACACAGCACCAACAGGAAGCTCCAATCTGGTACAGGGACCCCTCGTAACTGAGGTGAGATTGTTGTGAAGGGTCCTTAGAGTGAGTATGGGAGGAAGGGAGGAAACAAGGACAGGTGCCAACAAATGTATTTCTCGAACACTCTTGGAATAGGAAAGATACCAACTCTTCAGAACTGTAAGCAATGAAGACATTATAAAGGAGCTAATAGTAGAAAATAACCTTATATTGAAGACAAATGAGATGAATTGTTTAAATTAGGCAGAAGACCAAGCAAAGAGAAGCTTGGTGTCATCAGAAGAGTTGTGAGCAGCAGAAACAGGCTGTGTCTGGGGTTGGGAGGGGATGTAACCTGTGTGTTACCATTGTTTGGTCCAGGAGCTGCACTCCAGGTCTCTGAGCTGCTGTGGCTGCATTGATTGCTGGCTGGGAGCCACCTCTGCCACGACAGAGCCAAAGAAATTAGCAAGTGGATTGTGCCATATCTGTGGATCAGAGCAGAGCCTGGGTGAAGACCAAGCAGCTCTTTCTAACCTTCTGATAAAAAAAATTATTAATACCAGACCAATACTGTTAAAGAGAAGCCACCAAATGCTAGAGGATGTTTAAGGGTGAAGGGAGGCACCCTTGAGGAGCAGGGCCCAGCTGATAACTGCAAATTCAGCTGAAGGAATAGCTGGAAAATGGTGACCATTCTAAACATTTGTATCTCAAATAGTTGGTAAGCACATTCCCACAGCAGAACTCCACAAGCCTCATGGAGCCCAAATCACAACTATTCCCATTTTGTATCTTCTTCTGCCCCAAGCTCCATTTGTCTGGGTGATTTATGAGGTGAGCTCTGGCTGCACAAGGCTTCTCTCCTTGTGAATGGAGGAACAATTCAGATAAGGAACAAATCTCTTCTGAGTGAATAGAGGAAACTGGACTTAACTGCATTGACTAAGGTATTTATTGTACATCTAGGCCAGAGGAAGCTTAGCACTTTTAATACACATAAAACTGCAGAGAGCTGCTAGGAAGAGCAGAAACCAAACAAAACAGATTCACAAGTTCCTTAATTATTTAAATTAAGCCACGAAAGTAACAGGAAAGAAAGAGCAACAGATATCTATCAATTCCAGTGGCTGATTCCAGCCACCCACATGAACTGAGAAGCAGTTGGCTCTGTGTCCCCTCAGGCACCCTCAGGCTGAGGAACAGCTAAATTGTAATCACATAACCTCCAACAGGCAGTGCTTTTGTGGCTGTTGATTTCATAAATTGTCTTGAGGTCCCTTGTCATGGAAGACATTGGATATAATTACAGACAAAAAAAAAAAAAACCTCACAGGCCTGGTCCTGGGCAAGGTGCTTTGGCAACTCAGCAGCTCAGGGGATCATCAGCTCTTTGTAGACAGGAGCCCAATGCAAAGAGACAAACTGCAAGAAATAAATATCTGTGGTACAACTCCAACTTACCAGTTCAGAAAAGACCACGTGCAGAATTCCTGAGAGGCAATGAAACCACAGAATTAAAAATTTTAAGTGCAAACCCCAACATTAAGTCATCCATTTGCAATTGTTGGTGGTGAATCCATCTACTTCAGATGGGAAGAGGTCACTCTCTTCTTTTTCCAGGGCAAGTCTATGAATAATTTGAGTGATTAAAGCTCAAATCATGTGTGAAAATGAAAGACCAGGAAAGCACATGGAAAAGAAACCACACTCACAAAGAGAGACTCACTCAGCTTTCATTCTGGAATCAGGAAAGGCCCCTTCCATTTCTGTCCTGCCACAAAATACAGGTGAGCTCGTACATTTTTTTCCTGACGAGTTGTCACTTTTAAAGGCACATTGAAATCTTATTTTTACTTTTTAGGTCTCCCTTCCTCTATTGGAGATGACCTAAATTTTGAGCTGAAGCACTCACAGCATCCTAGCTTGGAATAGAAAACAACAGCAAAAAAACATCAGGCTGTGAAAAGAGGCAAAATAATAGGAGGGAAAATTACAGTGAAGTCCTCCCTGAATAAGAGGAGGTCACAAAGGCTGCAGAAATAGAAGCTGAAGTGGTGCTATCCTGAGCCAGGGGACACAAAGTGGTTGCATTTACAGCCCAGGCAGAGGACAGGTGGGCAGGATGTGAATCGAAGCAAACGGCCGCAGTTCTGGGAATACCCAACAGCTCCCAGCACCCCCTTCAAACACGGCACCGCGCTCCCGGTGCAGAAATGTCACAGACACCAAGAGCCTCCTGGCACAAAAACAACACCCAACAAAAACCTGAATGCTTTCTAGGAGTGTTCTAATGGAATTAGACAGCTACAGAAAGAGGTAAAGGCAGTATTTTATATGTTAAATAGAAAAATATATGGGAACACATATAGAGCCCAATAATCAGCAGTAGAGACTACTGAACATTCATGCAGCTCATCATTAACAAAACAAACCCCAAAATGTACTTGCAGATACATTGATTTTGCTTTATTTTATCATCTTAAACAGCCAGCAGAAACTAAGATTATAATCTGTGCCTTTTTAAAGTTCCATTCAACAGATGTTCATAAACAGACGAGCCAAATTTCAGGTCCCCAAAAGGATATTCAGCCCGAGAACTTTTACAAATGGATGATAAAGTCCCGCTTTTCCCCTTGTAATCATTGCTTTTCTGAGACACTAAATCCTCTCTTAGCCTCATTACAAGTTCCCACCAGCATAAAATGTATTTTTCATTTCCATTTCCTATAGTATTGTTTTCCAAAAATGGCATTTCCCAGCACAAGACAACTCTCCTTCACTCCTTTTTCATGTCACCTCCTCAATACCAAAGGATTGTCTCAGTGACAAGGCTCTGTTCTTCTAAAAAGATGAAAAAAATCCAAGTGGTACTAATAAATATTTACTTAATGTAAAGAAAAGGGAATTCAACAATTAAGGATGAAAATTACAGGGGGTAAAAAAAGGTGTTTGGAAAGGCAAGGCTGTAAGAAGTTCAGTGCTGTTTATGAGAACGACTGCTCAATGGCTCCTTCCGGGACACAGCGAGATGACTTCTTTAAAAGCATGGTCTAGAAATACCCCCAAATCACTGGAATTATTAAGTCACCCGAGTATTTCAGCTGCAATACAAAATTAAGAAATATCAGGACACATAATGAAAATGGTGGAATGAAACCAGCATTGCACTGACTTGTCTATGTTAAAAGGGGAAGGGGGGGCTGAAGTGAAAGGTTTTATTTTTACTTAATTACTCTCAGTGCTCCCTGGGGACTCCTTCCAAAGCATATTTTGTATTTGGACCTAAATGCAAGCAGGATTCAGCCTTGATCTTATTCCTTATGACAATACATTTCTTAAATTAGAAGTCCCACAACTGGAATGTTGACACCACTGCTGGTTGCTCCAGCACCTCAGAGTCCCTCCTGTGTTATCAATCCATTAACCTGGGAAGCAGTGAGAACAGGGGACCACAGACTGTTCAAAATTAAAAAATCCATCCACAAAACAATACTTTGTGAGCTTATAGCATCTTTCATCCATTTCTATGTATGTGGAAATGGGAAGTCTCAAAATACTTAAAAAAAAAAATCAACAGACCCACCTAACTTCAAGGTATTCTGAAATGATAACATATTAATTGAGTGAGCATTCACCTGTGATGCGATTTAAGAGTCTCCTACTGCAGCATTTCACACATATTCAATCCACCTTCTGGTTACAGCGTGCAAGTTTATGGTATGTAGAAGGAACAGCAGAGCTGGTTAAAGATTTTCTCTTGCTTCACATACTCTGCAAGCTTCTCATTAACTCATACATGACTTTAATCAGTGCTGAAGCACACACTTCCTTCAGCATGCAGCAGGACTGAGCTGGGGAAAAATATCCTCCATAAAACACTATTGTAACCATGAATTAATAAAGAGAAGGGCAACGTTTTCCTAAAGTGGCTGCCGATTCTCATCTCTAAAGGGTTAAACCGACCTTCGCTGATCCAGAAGAGGTAATAAAATTGAACTTTAAGGACAAAAATGGAGCACTTCAAGAGATTGTTATGAAGAGCCACATTCAAGAAGACAAAACCTTATTCTTAAAGCACAGATGCTTCTGAAACAAGAGATCGCACGTTTTTAACAGCACACTGCCAACCGCTTATAATGAATAAGCAAAACGAGGGGAATCAGGGTGGTTTTTTTCCTTTTTCCTTGGAGCTCAGAGGGAAGGGGCATTCATGGATGTGGTAGCAGAGCCAGCTCTGCACTTCTGCAGGGCTGTGGAGCTGGTGCTGGTCGGTGTGTGGGGGGAAAACAGAGTAAAACCTGAGAAAAACCCATCAGAGCTCCTGTCCTCCCCTTCCAGCGTTAATGGGAGGGATACGAGTCCATGGGAGCTGCAGTGGGGGATGGTGCTGGCGGAGGGGGTGGGGAGAACCGAGCGAGGCCTTACAACCATCAGCAGCTCTTGTTCTTGTTCCTTTCAGCCTTAGCAGGAGGATGTGAAGCTCATGGA
>VXBC01001113.1:19548-63058 GCA_013399945.1 Ploceus nigricollis
GGGGGAGGGGAGGCCGGGCTGGTAAATGCAAAACGCTGGTACAGAAGCGTTTTAGCACAATCGGGCTGGAAAGCTCCGACTGCAACGGGCTGAGAACAAAAAAAAAAAAAAAAAAAAAAAAAAAAAAAAAAAAAAAAAAAAGGAAAAAAGGCCCTTCACACAGTTCTGCTTCCNGTGAAAAGGCTCCTTTGCTGCCCTCTGCCTGCCGAGGCTGCGGGGGAGCCCGGCCGCCTCCGAGGCTGGCGAAGGGCTGACGTTGCCTGAATGAAAAAACGGAGGAATCCGGGCCAATTCGCACACCTGTGGTGCTTCCACAGAATCAATTAGGTTGGAAAAGACCTCTGAGATCATCGAGTCCAACCTTTCCTGGCTCTGGATGCACTGAGTTATCCTTTTTCCCACGTGCGGACGTGCTCCTGTTTACCTCGCTTCCGAACAACTTCAGTAGAGGGTAAAACTCCTTCCCGTTAGACTAGGCTGAAAGATGTCTCCAAGCCGAGAGGGTTTTGGGGTCTGCACTTAATACTTTAATTATTTAACGACACAATAGTACAAATGCCTAACACATGCAAGGCACAGGAGAAAAAAAAAAAGAAAAAAAAGTGGAAAAAACAGGAGGGTAAAGCGAGTGTGCTGATAAATGCTTGTGATACACAAACACGGGCAGTCAATACCATGTGGTTCATTAGATACGGGCTGGGGCGATCCTGCCCTGCAGTTAAAGGCCTCTCACTTCCTCTGCCTTCTCCAGATTGGTGCCTTGTACCAGCTCCTCTCTCCAGCTCTGCCGGTTCCCAGTTTGCCACCCTTTAAATGTGGAGCTGTTGATCCTCTCTGGTGTTACAATGCAACTCTTTGATGCCCAAAGCCCCTTCCTCCACTGAATCCACAAGTTTCAGGGATGCTGGGACTACACAGGAAAGGTGGGCAACATGTAATGAAATTATGTGGAAGAGAAAGATCCATTAGAGCAAGGAGATACCCGTAAATCCTGTTAGCAGCCAAATACTTCCATAGAAATTTCCTTATTCTAGATGCCCAGCACCTTTCCTATGCTTCCATTTCCTTAACACCATTCCTAAATCCCTACGTGGCTTCATTTACAAACCTAAACCCCAAATGTAAATTGATGGGGGAGGATCTCTTTGAAGTCCTGTCTCCTTGGGTTTTAGCTCTGAATTCCATAGTTCAGGGTCTACTGGAAAGGGCAGCCTCCAGCTCTTGGACCAGGAGTCATCTGTTGCCTTTAGACTCCTCCAGCACCACTCAGTTAAAGATGAGCTGTGTTAATATCTTTTAGTTATGAGCTGTTTGCTGAACTTTTATTCCTTTGCTCTTTGTACCCCAGTCAATGCAGAACAGCTTGTAAATAGATGGATTTATTCTGCCAGCCTCACACTGCTTCCCTTAAACATCAAAATATTAAAACACAAAAGCTCCCTGATTACTCATCAGCAGATCGGTGACTTTACACACAGGCAGCTTTCTCTGGAGTAAATTAAAACAACTCCTTCAAAAAATTTGAGCTGAGGTGGATTGTTTCCAGATTCCCAAGGACTGTGAGGGACAACGTGCCCAAACACCAGGATCTTCAGAGCAGCTGCAAAAGGTAAAGATACACCTTGAGAAGTCTTATTCTGGATTAATTTTGTTCAGTTAATGGTGTTAATTGCCTGCCTGGCAGACTGTTTAGAATTTGGAAGCATTTAATGACTGCTACATAAAGATTTTGCAGTTGGGAGTGATTTTTTGATAACAGATCCAATACAAATCCCTGTCCGGCCTCCCAGTTGTGTTGGCTCCCCAGTGCCAGGTGGAAGGGCAGTCCTGCTTGGTTTGCAATTGTGCTTTAAGTGATTACTAGATCCAGAGCAGTATTTACACCTGCATTTTTAACGTTCTGGCTGACAACATTTCGTATTTTTAAAGTTATTCAAGTAACTCAATCCTAAGCAGACATTCTGCTGAATCCAGAATAGCAGAATCCAGTAAAAAAGGTGTTAGTTTTATAAAGCTGAGCACATTTTAACCAGGGAAAGCTAGGTTTATGGGCCCGCAATACTTGAGACTCGCTGCATTTGAAGTGATATGACTGAAATATCACTGAAAGGCACTGCAAGAGACCCTGCTTTTCGGCTTCCCAGCCTTCTGCCAGGTCTCTGGCAGAGGATGAGGGAAGTTTACAGGAGCTTCCTAAATGGGAAAGGAAAGAAAAGTAATTTAAACAGTATAGTTGTGAATCAGAGGCTGAGGAAATGTTATCATGTGAAGGGAATCCCACTGTTAAGGACAGAAATGCTCCTGTGCCTCTGCGCTCAAGTGGAAGCCCCAGCAACGCTGCTGCCCAGTCACAGCTCCCACGTAGTGAGGTGGAGATTCCTCGGAGATTATCCAGCCAAAGCAAACACGCTAGAGGAGTCAGGCAGGTGCTTTTGGAGGAGGAGGGTGTTTCAAACACACTCCTCAGCCCTCCACATGACCTGTCTGGCATCCAGCAAGGCTGAGTTAAGTAAAATGCAGATAGAAGATAGAGGTGTCTCCTTTCCATGGCTGCCACAGAGAGAGCACAAGACAGCAATGAAATTTCCAAGGCATCATGCTCATTTTTCATCAAACACCCATTAGTAAAATTGTTTTCTTTGCTTTTGACAAATCAGTTCAAGCCCACACACATCCTGCAGGATACATTACACTGGAGGCTTGAGCCTCTTTCAATTCCCAAATAGCTCTGTCACCCTGTTAGTGATCATCTACCAAAGCACTCCATTGCACATCCCTCATGACACAATAATTCCTAATATTTATACCCTTTGTAATGAATGGAAGATGCATTGATGGATAAACCAGATACAGCATAAACATCAATAGAAGTGGCTGAACTGATTCACATTTTCTGGTGCTGTCGAGTTGCCCTCTTACAAATCTTTTTGCTGTTCTCCTGGCCTCAACAGATTTAGAATGGTATTTCAAAGACCACTGATGACACCATTCAGTAGCTGGCAAGACAAAGAATTCATGGATGGAGTTAATAAGGGAGATAAAAGCAGTCTGTGCCCCAAACCCAACATTTTCACAGTGCACGTGGGCTGGTTGTGTGAGCCAGATGCAGAGAGCTCCAGGGATGCTACGCCGCAATCCTACAACCCTAATTCTTGCGCATTTAAGGCTGTATCTGATTAGGCATTTCTGTATTTTCTGAGTATGTAATTATCCAGCACAGTACGTGCGAGTCATGGAGTAAACCCAGTTGGGAGTGGAGCACTGGGAAGGGGAGAAAAGGTCTGTACGTGGGTGGGTGGGTTTGTCCGTGTCGGTGATTGCAGCAGCCGGGGAGTACAGTGTGGAAAAAAGCCTTTCCTGGAAAGAAACTGAGATGAAATCCCGGCACTGTGCTGCGAGCAGTTATCACCTCCCTGCAGACCACGAATGAGGCGATAACTAGATCCCAGATCCTTGTAGGATCCTCATTAGGAAGAAATTCTTTACTCAGAAGGTGGTGAGGCCCTGGCACAGGGTGCACAGAGAAGCTGGGCTGCCCCTGGATCCCTGGAAGTGTGCATGGCCAGGTTGGATGGGGCTTGGAGCAGCCTGGGACAGTGGAAGGTGTCCCTGCCCATGGCAGGGGGTGGGATGGGATGGGCTTTAAGATCCCTTCCAACCCAAACCACTCTGTGGTTCTGGTGGTCCCCCTTGGGTACAGTTCCAAGCAGGTGACAGCTGAAGAAAGAGTAGTTTCAGGCTTCTCAGAGTTGAAGAATTAAGGAAATCCAAGTGTCCTTGCTGTGAATGCAAGGTAAATTATTCATTCTCTCTCTCTCCCCCCTCTTTCCTCCCTCTAGTTCAGTTTTTCTTTTCATGCTTTAATCGTTTTGACACCAAGCTGTACAAAAGTAATTTAAAATTAACATGACTGACACTTGGTAGATAGCAGGACCCAGTGCAGGGCTCCACCTTCTACTGGGAACTGCGGAGAGGGGCTCTGGATTGGCTGCAGGACCTGAGGCAGCTGATGGGGACTAGGGAAAAACACGGCAAACAATTAATTTGCTAATTTAGTTTTCTGTTTAATTTGAGACCAGAAAATTGTCAGGCACTCATCAGCCCACGAGCAAGGCTGAGTGGACTCAGGGCAGTGCTGCACTATTGGCAGCAAGGAGGGGATGTGTTAGATTAGCCGGCAAAGCAATTTCTCCTGTGGTACCGGTGGCATTTCACAGCGTGTTTGAGCTCTGAGGTTCTGTGCTGCGGCTTTTGTGTCACCTCTCCCCAGTTCAGTGCATTTTGCACATCTGACAATGGTCTTTTTCACTGAGAAGGAGGTGACATGGACATGTGTGCTGCAGAACAGCTGGGAAAAGTTGTCACCTCAAACACAGAATGTGCCATAGCCTGTCACTAACCCAGTACTGCCACACGATGGATGCCTCGGTCAGCCGGGATGCTGACAGGGATAACTCTCCACACCGTGAGCATAATGGACCTGGATCGGGACTAATGTCCTTTGATGGGGAAAGAAATGCTCTAATTTGATTTCCTCCCTTCAGCTGCTGAGTGTGTAATTTCAGATCTGTGCAGAGCGGGCCCTTTACGCTTGGGTTTGGGCCTATTTTTGATTGATTAAATTGAATTGTATCTATTTATTTCACGCATCCAATTCAGGATTTCACTAGTGGCTCATCAGAGTGAGAACGTGCATATTTATCGGGAGTGAGAACTCACCACAGCCCTCAATT
The DNA here is from genome assembly GCA_013399945.1 of Ploceus nigricollis. Lineage (NCBI taxonomy): Eukaryota > Metazoa > Chordata > Aves > Passeriformes > Ploceidae > Ploceus > Ploceus nigricollis. The sequence continues at coordinate 24,282 of VXBC01001113.1, forward strand.
TCCTCTGATGCCTTTGCCGGGATTTGGTGCTGTGCGGGCGAGTGGGTGTGCGAGGAGCTGGGAACGTGTGAAATCAAGGAGTTCGTTGCCAGCAGAGGGAGCGTGGGGCAGGGCCGGGTTCAGCGGGGAGTCAGGAGGTTAGAAACCGGACCGGCTCCCGAGGAAGCATCACACAGCTCTCTGATAAAATATCCCGAGACTGTTGGAAGATCAGCACGATTTGTTTCCTTAATCCAAATGAACCGAGAGATGGGATCTCGTTTGCAAATCTGGGACCTTCTTGGCCTCCCTAATTCGCAGATTCCCTCTTCCCGGCTAAGTGATGCTCCCGGGAAGCCAAAGTCACTAGATGGTACTGTTGCTGTTCAATATTGACGCCTCCGCGGGCCAGCTCTTTGGGAAACTCGCATTTCTGTCGGGAGGGAAGGACGGCTGTGTAATTTGTGAGGGAGACGTGAGCGAGGAGCCGAGAAGTAGGTCAGAACTGCTTCCTGGGATTGGGCTGTGGGAGGGCGAGCAGAGGGGTGGCAAAGATTTTGTCAGGGCTGGTTTGCTTCGAGGTTTGCTGCTCAGAGGGGCACAGGGTCAGGCCCTCACATAAACTCTGTAAAAACTGGGTTTTGGTCAGCCTTACTCGTGGTTAAGCCCAAGTAGAAGGATGAGCCCTCTGTGGCCACAGCCTGGGGAAGTTTTGTCACTCTCTGACCTCAGGGCACACTGAGTCACCTCCTGGCAGGAGGCAACACAGCAAATCACAGAATTATAGAGAGGCTGATTTGGCTTGGAAGGAACTAAAGCTCATCTCATTCCACCCCCTGCATGCATGGGCAGAGACACCTTCCACTGTCCCAGGTTGCTCCAAGCCCTGTCCAGCCTGGCCTAGGACAATTCCACGGATCTCCAGCTCTCCCCTAAAAGCCAACCCGCAGTGAGGGACTGGTTACACAAATTCCTGGAGCGATCTGAAATCCCCCCAGGCTTTCTGATGACATCATTGCCTGGGTCCCATCCCCGTTAGGAGGTCACCAAGCTCTCCCTGGCCAGGGTAACAAACAGGTTATTGTGCTCTGTGCTGCAAACAAGCCCCGGCCCTCCTGGCTCCAGCCCCAACGGAGAGCAGAGGAGCTGCTGCCTGCACGGCCTGCGCTCGGGTTTCTGTTAGAGGAGAAAGTCAGGCCAATTAAATCAGGCAGCATTGAATCTCTAATTGACATAAATGAGACAGACAGACAGCTGGGAAGACTGGGAGGAGGGGAGGGGAAGGGGAGCAGGTGCCCTGGATGAGAAAGAGATGGAAATACACCCTAATAGTACCACAGCTTTCCTTATTCTGCGTGTTTACATTAGCCAGCAACATCATAGAAAGTGTCTGAGCTACTGCTGGAGAGAAATGAGGGAAATAAATACAAGTTGCAACCATAGTGAAGTTGATTAGAATGTTCCTAAAAATCTCCAAACAGACCCAAAGACAAAAAAAAATCACCCTCAAAAAGACGTTTGAATTTGTGTAGTTAAATTAAGAAATCTGGTTTTTCCCATACAGTTTGAACATGAGGCCTTGCAGCTGAACAATTACAAAATAATTTAAAATTGTATTTGTTTAATTTTCCACATCTGAGCAGTGCTTGCCCAGGTATTTCCCCCTCTCCTTTTACCAGGGAGTGCTCTTTTGTCTTTAACAGACCTTTTAAACACTAATTTATACAGAAATAAATTATTTAAATTCATACATTTCAGAAGGATGAGGCATAAAGAGGAGGAACTCACCCAGGTCCCACCCGGCACTGCAGAAGGAACCAGAATTACCAGCCCTCGTTCTGCCTCGCCCAGGGTGTGCCCTGATGGAAGCAAACTGTCAGACATTTTCTCCAAGCACACCTCTGCTGCTGCACAGGTGAGAAGCGAAGGTGGGAAAGCATTCCCGAGTGGATGCAGGTAACGAGGAGCGGGGAAATACAGTTTTGTGGTGCTGGTGAATCCTCCAGTAGCATGACAGAACAGCAATTTGGGATAATCTCTTACAAACCAACCCATATCTTAGTTTTAAAATAATCAAGATTTGCACATTGTGGTGTAAGAACCAGAAATGTTTTTCATTTACATTTCCAGGAACTTTTGAGATCTCTTCCCGAATATTTCAACACATTCTCCTTCCCCATTTTCCCAGCTGGGATAATTTTTTGCCAGCACAGGCAATTCTTCTCGGTATCCATGGGAATTGCCTCCATAATTAGACGTGCACCCAGTGCACAGATCAGAGCGCTCCAACCCAGCAGCTGGAACTAGGAGGCAGGTCTGATTAAATCTGCTCTGCCACGAGGAGAAAAGCCAGCTTTAATGAAACATCACAGGACTCCCTACCCTGTCTTTAAACAGGGCAGGAAAAGGGACTCCGGGATTACTTTGAGAGTGGCTGCTCGTGGTGTGCTCACAATTCACAGAGCAGAAAGCAAGCACTGAGTGATCCAGGGCCTTGAAACTGGGGATCTGCCTCATTAAAAAGGGGCTGATTGCCAGCAGCTGATTAAAGGGGCTCACAGTCTGCCTTCAGAACGGCAGTGAAGGTTGGAGGGGTCAGCAGGTGCAGATGGAGGTTTTCTCCTTGATAGTTTCTCAAGTCAGTGAGATCAGGGTCAGCTTGTAGAGGAACAGTTTCTCTGGGTTTCCTGCCCTGCCCATCAGTGATTGTTTGTGTGGATCCACCAAAAGACACAGAGCCAGCCAACAGCTCTTTTTTTTGTTTAATCCCAGAAAGGTTTGGGTTGGAAGGACCTTAAAGCCCACTCAGTCCCACGCCCTGCTATGGGCAGGGACACCTGCCACCGTCCCAGGCTTTTCCAAGCCCTGTCCAACCTGGCCTTGGACACCTCCAGGGATGGGGCAGCCACATCTGCTCTGGACAATTTTCATGGAAAGTAAATGATTTCTATTCCTGCACACCCGGTTCTGCAGGTACAATGTGCTCTTCAGGAAAGGGAGCTGGTGAAAGAGGCAGATGGTCGGATGGAAATTATTAATCCCATACAAATTCTTTATCTTTAGTTGCTGCCTCCACTTGGTGTCACAAACTCCACGGCTCCTGGGGGCTTCCCCTTTTAAGAAACAGAGCTGGGAGTTGGGGTGGAACACACATTAAAATTCCAAGTGGTTTGGTGGGTGGGAAAAAAGTGACTTTTAACAAATACGCCGGGGCTGGGGGATCAAACAGGGCTCTGGTCCAGACAGAGCCACACTCCCCGCCTGCCTCAGAAGTTCATAGCACACCAGCTGACAGAATTTAGCATCTCGTTTCCCTAGCATGATTAAAATGCAGCTCCGTGTCCTGGGGTACTGACAGCCCCTCAGATCTCTGCATTCCAAGCCACGTTTCCATTTCCACTGCTGGAGTCGCTCCCTTTGGAAACGCGGCCCTGCGGACGAGCGGCGCTCGCGGATCCCAGCAATGCAGGTTGCTTTAGCTGGGGTTTGAACTCAGCCCTTCCTGTAATTCTATGATTTGAATATCATTTTCACAACCCTCGCAAGCAGCAGATGCATGAGAGATTCCTGGCTTTGAGTCAAAAGCTGCGGTAATTAAATGTTTATAAAACACTTTAAGCATGCGAAGTGCTGTTGTAGACAAGGAACCAACAGATCTGGCAGATTGGAGCCGGATTTTAAGGCACACCAGCAAACAGAGCCCATTTCCCCCACTACATCTCTCTTTTAGAACTGCTAGCAGAGGGTTATGGAGGCCATCACCAGGTTCCTTTTATTATAACGAGAATACGAATTATTATAATGAGAAATCAGAATCACTTTCTTTCATATGAATATGTGTAATTCAGAAGTTTTCCCCTCTGTAAGAACTCACCAAGCAAAGGGTCAGCTTGCTGTTCAGTGCGGGAAGGAACTACCCCGTGGGAAACAGAAATTGCTGCTACTTCTGATCTCTCACATAAAACTGGAGGGCTTCCACCTGTTACAGGTTTCTAACACCATCTGCTGTTTAAAAGGAAGATGGCATTGGAGCTCAGCAGCACTGAGAGCTTGTTTGATAAACCAGGCGCGACACCAGCGAATCTGGAACGTTTCTGTAATTGCCACAATTCTTTTTTTTTCTTATTTCAAGCCCTGAACATATTTTGACTTGATCTTCATTATGAAGTGAATTATTTCTTCACTAGAGGAAGCAGAATCCCAGTGAGCAGCAGCCGAATGTCGGGTCCACAACACTTCAGTTTTCATTCCTAGCCATGCAGCTGTGTCATTTCAGCACCAACACAAATTTCAAGCAGTGTCCCTCTCTCCAAAGCTTGGCCTGAAGAACCAACTTAAAAATGTTTTCATAGGAGAGAACCGTGGTTGCCCTGGGGTATGAGGAGCTCAAAGCAAATAATTATTTCCATTAAAAATAAAAATATTGACGTTTTGCTGGCTCACACTGCTGCCTGTAGGAGAGAATAAATACTCTAACCAAGGATTCTTCTGCTGCTTCCTAATTGAAAGAGATACAAACTTTTGTCCCAAGTAAAACAACAGAACCCAGGAGCTCATTACACATTTAAATTGAAGGGCTCACAACTACTGCTCTTAGTTTTGGTTGCAGATATTTGTAATAACAATTTTTTCTAAAACAAAAAGACTTTTCTCCAAAGGGGTCCTTGGCCATTCACCCTGAGACAAGCAGGGGTTTAGACAAAAACCACCCAAAACCTCAAAATCTAACACCAAACAGAGGTCGCAGCTCTGGGATTCTTCTCCAGTCTGATCCCATCAGCCCAGTTACAGCATCACCCCCACTTCTCGCATTTCTCACCCCCCCACACATCATTTAAAGTCAGTGGCTCCTTTTGTGAGCAGTCGGCTCCTCACCCCGGCACTTTCCCTGCACTTCGACAAAAGAGACCTTTTACATGTCAATTTATTTTCAGACAAGCATATCTGAAAGGGAGTTTCCCTCCGGAGTCGAATTAGTATTAATGGCAGGTGTTCAGTGGCACACAAAGGGAGGGAGGCAGCGCCTCGGCTCAGCCGAGGCACTAAGACAGCTTGATGTTTTAATAACCAGAGGCAAGGAATGGAGTGGCAGCGGACCTGCGGCTTCCCCGGCGTGAGTGAAGGTTTTATTCAGAGCCCCCATGTACTGCCGAAAGAAGACCTTGAAATATTTTAAATGTTTTCTTTGCCTTGAAAGAGGGATTAAATTGTTGAATATTCCATGAAAGCGCAGCATCCACCCCACATCCCGTGGAACTCACTCGCAGTCACCGAGTACTTCCGAAGCCTCCCGCAGCCTTGGGAAGCAGCTGTGGCCACCACGAAGTGGTGGTGGCACCCAGGAGGCCTCCAGCTGCACAGTTCACCATCCACCAGTGCCTAGAGATGCTAAAAAAAGAATTACATGGACTAACTCAAAGGTGGGAACTTGGAGAGGGATTTGCATTAAAGTTTAAAAAGTTAAAACCACAGATCATTGCTCAGTGAAGTTTCACTATGAAAAAGAAAGAGAAGATGATTGCTGGGAAAGCTACTGGCCTTCAGTTTTATACTGAATCTTGATGGGAATATTTCCCAGGCCAAAACATATTTATTGATGCCCTGGTGAATTTGACAGAGGTCAGCAAGGGAAAGGCACAGCTACACAGCGGGAAAGAAGGGAAACGTCCTCTCAGCTGGGTCAGCCCCTACAACAGGAAAATGGCTGATTTATGCCCCAAAATAGAAAAATTTAACCTGTATTGTACAGAAACAGTATTATATAGAGCTGTTCAATATTATTTTCAGGCTCCTTCGACTTTGGATCAATATGCTTTTTCTGCAGAGGTTATTTCCAGGTAGACTCAGCAGTTTGAGGCTGGATTCCGGGATTTCTGCTCCCTTGAGCTTTCATTCAGACCTATTCAGGACAAAAGCTTAAAGATCAAATCCACTATTAAATACCTGAACTAACAGAAATAGCTTTCCTTGTAAAGATGTCCTTATGTATGGAAGTGAAATCAATTTTTGCCCCTTTTAAAACCAAGACAATTTATGATATCCTCTGTATCCTCTTTGTCCCAAGTTACAGCTGAATGACCCCAAACTCCTGTAAGAGCAAATCACTTGGTCTCTCATCGCCCCCGGTAGGCATTAGATACCCAACTTTCACCTCAAATAATGCAATTTCAGTTAATATGACAACAGTATTTTGGCAAAGGTCAGGACAAAACCAGAAAAGGAAGGAGAGAGCCCAACCCGTCACAAACATCTACAGCTCTCATATACAGAAAATTCACAAGTCCAATTTTATTGAGCACTGGAATTAAAAAAGTAACAGCACTTGGTTGATCTGGAACTAAAAATCAAGATTTGTTTTTATTTATGGATAACTCAGAACAACGCGGTTAAAAGCTCCCTGGAGAGGAAGGTGTAGCCCTTCTTGTTCTCTCTGTTGTCCAAGGGGATGGGGTTTTCAGAAGCTCCAGCTGTACCAAGCACAAAGTTCTTCTGATTGGAGACCCCAGGGTGGCAGAGGGGTTTGATGCTCCTGGTTTTGGGGTCTGACACCGCAGGTATCGTCTCATGGCCAGGCAGAACCTGCAGCAGCTGAGGGCTGCTCTCCCCCTGCCCACACTGATCTGCACCTGGTTGTCCCTCACACCCCTGAGTTGTCCCCAGCTGGCCTCACACCAGCACAACACAGGGAGGATTTAGCAAGGGCTGTAATGTTTTTCCTGACTGATATTTGAAAACATTTGCAATTTCATACAAATAACCAGTTATCCCCCAAACCATGACAAGTATTTGGTTTAAGACCCCCTAAACCCCAGGGTTGAAGAGCACTGATCCCCACCCACCCATGGTGGGTTGGCATCCAACCCATCCACCACTCCAGACCTTCCCTCAAAATACAATGTAGGAAATATTCTGAAAATCTGTGGAGGCTCCTGCAACACCCAAAAGCACCCTAAGGGACTGAGCCCAGCTCCAGAAAAATGTTTGTGATTATTGTATTGGTTGCAAGTACCTAATATTTGCACAGCACTGGCACAAGAGTCACTGTGGAGTTGTAGGGAACATCATGCCACAAGTATTTTTCAGAAAGGCATTTTGGATGGTGGAGTGTCCCCCTCCCCAAATCTCAGCAAAACATGAAGTCCCTCTCTGCTGGGATTGGTGGCAATACCAGTGAGAAGATCCACTGTGGACTGGAGCTGGCCTCCTCCTCCTCTCAGAAGCGCTGGACACTCCGGCTGCACTTGGAGTACAGAGAGAAAGAAATTGTGACTATTTCAGCTTCTCACTGGCTGCTCACAGGACCTGCTTGGATGAGGGTAGAGGAGAAGAGCACTGTGCATCTCACATAATTATTTTTATGGAATTCTCCATTTTAGAGCCAGCTGGGACTGAACAAAAAAGCAAGTTTCCTCTCTTGTGACATGATCAGCTAAAAGTAGCAGAAATTCACATGAGAACCTTTGCTGGCTCCAGTCACATCATTGAGCTCTGTTTGCAGCCCTTGTAGCAATCCTGCTGCTCCCAGAAACTGCCACCATGGAACCATGGAGCTCTGGCAGTTCCCTGCAGATCAGAACAGGGTGGGTATTTATTTCTAGCACAGTTTGTCTCCAGGTGTTGGTTTCTATAAGCACAGAAGTGTCCTGAGAGTAAGAAATTCCCCATTCCTGTTGGTTCTTGCCTCATTCCAGGACTCACCTCCCACTGAGAGAAGGTAGCATGAGAGGCTGCCCTAAGCAGCACTGCTGGTTTTCAGGGCCTGATCAAAAGCTTTGCAGCTTTTCCAGAAGGCCAACAGGAGCACTGTCCCTGCACAGCACGGAGGAACAACCTGGGAACGGCAGGAAATGCCCGGGAAACGCCGGGGGTCGCTGGTTCTGCAGCTCACAGTCAGTCAGTAACAGGACAGGACAGCCCCTGAATGACATGTTTATTGTAGAGTCAGAAAGAAACCCTGAGTTACCGGCTGGAGAACAAAGTTAAATTTAAAAAATAAAGGGTGGTTTGGTTCAGAGGTTCCTACTGAGGGGAAGAAAAACCCCAAATGGTAGAAGCAGCAGCCAGAGCCAGCTCAAAGCCTCCGCTTTGCCAGGGAAGAGTTCTGTCGTCATCCCCCCCTGCACAGGTGACAAACTCTGCAGTGATGGGAGAACACAGAGATGGGAGAGCAGAGGGAAGGAATGAACCAAACCTAGGGGGTGTCCTGGCCTGCTGAGCATCTGTGGAAGGGCTTGGAAAAAACGTGGTGTGCTTTGTTCAGAGATCTGAGCTGCTGGCTGGGCTGGGGGGACATGGGAGAGAGGGAGAAACAGAGGCTGCAAAATCCACCTTACATGGAACAAACACACAGGACTTGGAGGGGAGGGAGGTCCTTTGTGGACACGAGTGCTGCTGACTGGGAGGCTGCAGGGCTGGCTTTGGGAAATGCATCCAAAGGTTTGAGGGAGGAAAAGCCCCAAAGCCTAAACCCCAAGTGTGACACAGTCTTCCAGCTGCTGTGGAGCTGGAGGATCAGTTCCAAGAAATGCTGTGGCAACAACAAATACCTGGTCCTACACAGGGAAGGGTGAATCAGAGCTGCTTTTTAGTGCCACTTGACATCAGTTATACATTCTAGTTCTCATATACACAGATGGATTTCTTTATAAATTGACAATTTACACGTCAAAAAAGTTTTACAGTGAAGTTCTCTCAGCAAAGATTAGTCCACATGAGGAGGAGCCAGTCTTTCAGGAGCAGGAAGGCACTTGGCCTCTTGAGAGCAAGTCTCCAGGGGAGCCCCTGTGCAGACCCTGCCCGTCCCCTGTCCCCCTCTTCCGTAGGTGTGCAAAATCCAGGCTGTTCCTGCACCGTGGGGCCTCACAGGGTGGTGGAGGGGAGCTTCTTCACCCGCCTCTGTGCCAGGATGGAGGATTCGATGGGCTTCAGCTGAGGGCTTGGCTTGGAGCTGTTCAGTGCCGAGTATGTGGCAGCCATGGCGCCCTGGAGAGGGGCACAGAGGAGTCACTCAGGTGCAGGAGAGCTACTTCAAACTCATGGCTTTACAAGACAGGGGACCAGAGCAGCCACATCCACAAACAAAGCCAGAAGCATCTTTCTTGTTTCTTTAAGTCTCCCTCCTGCACTGACATGCTGTTAAAGAATCTCCCCATTCTTTCCTCCAAAAAACTCCTGCTTGTCTGTACTGCCTGCCCTGGCTCACACCTCTCCAAACTTCCCTCCTGCTTTCCCACTCCAGATTTTGTACCTTTACAAGCTGAATGTCCTGGTGATTGAGCTGGCTCTGGGGTAAACTGTCCTTCTGTGTTATCCAAGGATGCTGCAGGACCTGCTTGGCTGTGAGACGCTGGTGAGGATCTACGTGGAGCATCTTTGATACCAGATCCTACAGGCATTGTTTGGAAAGTCAGACTTTAGAAGATTTCATAATTTAAATGCAAAAAAACCCCACCCATGTACGTCCCCAGATTAGGATTTAAATGCAGAGGCCAAGTTTAAAGTCCCCAGACATCAACGTCTTTTTGTATGAAATATATTTTTGGCAGGCCTGGGGGGTAGAACACAGAGCAAACCCCACATGGGTCAAGCACGAGGTTAGTTTTCCATGCAAATATCACAGCCAGAGCTAAAACAAAGCTGCTCTGAGGGACATGTGTAGGGTAGAAGCTGCAGTGCTGGTTTTCTTCTCTCTCTTGTGTGCTCCCTCCCCAGCCTGCTCTATATTTGCCTCACAGCAACCCCAACCCCAACAAATATCAAACCCTACCTTGGCCATGTCAGAAATAGTGTCCCAATTGCCCCCACTGATGGAGAACTTCCCCCCTCCTATCCGTGTCAGGATCTCTTCTGGAGTGTCACTGGGACCATTTGCAAAGGGAGTGCAGCTGGGGAGAGAGGAGAGAGCCCTGGATTTCCTGACCCCGGCAGGAGGAGAGGCACAGCTGTCCCCACAGAGCACACTGGGGACAGGGGTCACAGCCCCAGCCACTGCCTTACCCTGCCAGCATCGTGTACAGCAGGACCCCCAGGCTCCAGATGTCACAGCCCTCATCGTAGCCTTGGCGTTTCAGGACCTGAACACAACAAGCAAAGGGAAAAAAGTGTGTTTGGTTCCTCTCGTTGAGCTCATTTCAGAAGAGGGGCTTGACCTGGGTGCAGTCCATATGCAAAGCTTCCAGAGCTGGACAGAACAGCAAAGTCTGGGACTAAAATATCAGGATTCAAAATAGATTCATTACTACAAGTGGTATTTCTGTAACTGCCTCTTCCAGGGCAGGATGGAGATGGGAACAGGGCAGACCCACTGTGCCAAGTGGGAGCACAAGTTAGGTGAGGGATAAGGGGACTGCTGGAGGGTCTCAGGTCAGTAAGGTGCTCACCTCAGGTGCCACGAAGTTTGCTGTGTAACAGGGGGTCATGAGGAGCCCGTTCTCAGCCCTGAGCTGCTTGGCAAAGCCAAAGTCACAAATTCGGATGCTCTCCGGGTTCCCTGATTTATCCACGTAGAGGATATTGCTGGGCTTCAGGTCCCTGTGAACCACCTGTGGAGCCAAGAAAGAGCTGTGCTCGTACCCCAGGAAGATAAAGGTCTGAAAGCTGCCTGAGGTCACTCATCCCCTGCTCCGGCCCCACATCAGCTTTGCCAAGAGGGCAACACCAGCAAGAAATAATTGTCATGATGGGCAGAGTTACTCCCTGGAGGAGAAGGGAGCACCGTGTAATGCCAGGGAGCTTCTCAGGAAAACAGTCGTGACCATACTCACCCCTTGGGAATGCAGATACTCCACTGTTTTACAGATCATGTGCAGGACTGAACTGGCTTCTCTCTCCGAGAAGAATTTCTGTCTGAGGATTTTATCCAGCAGCTCCCCTCCCCTCATGAGCTCGGTCACCAGGTACACGTACTTCCCGTCATCATACACCTGCCAAAGAAAACATGGGTGGGGTAATCAAAATGTGCTTCTACAGCTTCCCTTTTGTACTCCCATCACCAAGGGGCAGACAGGGATCAGCAGAGGTGGTTCTGGGGATGCTTCCTCACCCCAGAATTATGGAATATTCCAACCTGGAAGGGACCCACAGGGATCACTGATCCAGCTCCTCGCCCTGCCCAGACACCCCAACAATCCCACCCTGGGCATCCCTGGCAGCGCTGTCCAAGAGCTCCTGGAGCTCTGGCAGCCTCAGGGCCTGAGCCTGGTGCCCATTCCCTGGGGAGCCTGGGCAGTGCCCAGCACCCTCTGGGGAAGAACCTTCTCCTGACAGAGAAACAGCAACACGTGGAGCTGGGTCGCTGGGCTGCCCCTGCTAGGGCTGAACTCTGCCCCAGCCAGTCTGCACTACCTAAACCAAAGCACGGGGAAGTCTCAAGCCACACTCACATCTTTCAGGGTGATGATGTTTGGGTGCTGCCCGTACCGCAGCAGGATCTCAATCTCCTCAGAAGGGTCTCGCTTGCTCTTGTCAATCACCTGCAAGAGTAGGGACACACTGCAGCCACCACAGATGGGGAAGGGGCCAGGACAATGCACACGAGCTGAGTTTGGAGCCCTGCAGACCTTCTGTGCCGTATTCACTCCGTCCCCTCATCTCTTTAGCTCTAGAAATACTTAAGTTGCTTCATCACTTCTGTGTCCCCAGCCCACAAAATTTTATGTCTTTTGTTAAGACCTGATGTAGCCACAGCTTTGAAAAGAAGATGAGATCCTCTCCCTCCTCTGAGGGAGGAGGACACTGCTTCCCTGCTATTCCTAGGGAAGTGCAGGTACCTGTAGAGCAGCACAGAAATTGTCCTTTGATGTCCTAGATGAGCCCAAAACTCATCCTGTTCCACCCTCTGCCAGGGCCAGGGACACCTTCCACTATCCCAGGCTGCTCCAAGCCCCATCCAACCTGGCTTTGGATACTTCCAGGGATGGGACAGCCACAGGTGCTGTGGGCAAAGGTGAAACAGGGGAGCTCAGCTGGGAGGGCAGATCCCGGACCTTGACTGCGTACTCCATGTTGGTGGCCTTGTGGATGCAGCGTTTGCAGACGGAGTAGGAGCCGACGCCGATGGCCTCCTTCACCACGTACCCATCGCTGAACTGGACGTTCTTGCCGTGCAGCTGCTGCCAGGGCACAAAGGACAGCTCAGCTGGGAGGGTTCAGGGAAGGGTTTGTGCAACATGATGAGTTAACTGCAGCACAGAGAGAGCTGTCAGACTGTCTGCTACATCCCACAGCTTCTCCTCCCGGCGGGGAGCGGGAGGAGAGGAGAACAAGGCAGATATAGGTCAGTGGGCCAATGCTGCCTGCACCAAGCACGATGCCTTTGCCTTTGGTTGCCCAACCCACAGGCATTACAGACCCCCTGCCAGCGCAGATCCACCTGGGGACAGGAAAGCTACAGCCCTGACAGCCACTGCCCTGACAGCCTGTGCACAATGTGACAGTCAGTGGTGATGAAAGAACAGGAGGCAAGAATTCCAAAGAGAACTGCCTCAGGCTCCAGGTGGTGCAGAGGTCCTGTAGACCTGGAGCATCTCTGACCTTCCAAAGAGCTGTTCCTCTGTCCCCATTCCTTACCTGCACAACTGAATGCAGGGGTGGCTGGGCAGGTTTCACTTTGCCATCCTCCATTAACCCGGTTGCCACGAAACTGAAGCCTCGGAAGAGCTGATGGGCCCCTGCACTCGGGGGCACACCCGGGGAATCTGCAGCAGGAATTGAGAGACAGCTCAAGAAGAGCCTGAGCAGCAGAAGCCTCCCCCTTGTTCTGAGGAGCTACTGTAATTTATTTGAGACAGGAGCTACATCAGCAGCACTGAGTTTACCCCTAACATCCCACAGAGAATCATGGAATTGTCCAGCTTGTAAAAGCCCTCCAAGATCAGTGAGTCCAACAATTCTCCCAGCACTGCCAATGTCCCCAAGTGCCACATTCACAGGACTTTTAAACCCCTGCAGGGATGGTGACTCCACCACTGCCCTGGGCAGACTGTGCCAGAGACTGACAACCCTTTTGGGAGAAGAAATCCCTGATATCCAACCTAAACCTTCCTTGTGCAGAAATCTTATCCTGCTGGTGCTGGATACTCCCCGGTGTGAAGTCACAGAGTGACATCTCAGAGGAAAGTTGGACTTTGCCTCAAGTCATACAAACCTTTTGGTGTCCGTGACGTGAACTCTGTGTCAAAATAAAAGGTGTCATCTGGCTGGCCCACTGCAGGCTTGAAAGGGGGTTTGATTTCCCTGCGGTACAGCTTCTGCAAAACATACAAAACCCAAAAAACAGCTGCAAAAATAGCTTGGAAGTGCTCCAAGGGGTACCTTCTCCCAAAGGGTGCAAAGGCTGGTGAGGAATGAGGGCAGGAAGAGATTTTGTGAAACTCTGTATCTTAGCATTTTGCTACAGCTCAGTGAGTAGACAGGCAGCCCAGGTATGAGACAGGTATGTGATAGAGAATTTTGGTTTTGGAAAGGGTTATTTGGAGTGGATGGGGACAGGGGCTGGTGGCTCTCCCATAGCTGGCCAAGCGTCAGGACTGTGCTATTCCTGCTGCCAGAATTGTGTTAGTGGTGCTGAGTGGTGCAGAAATTTGCTCTTTCTGATACTCACGTTCCAGTCGATGGTGGAGTAGAAAGGGTGGCGCTTGATCTCCTCTGCCCCATCTGGCCCAGACCCTGCAAGAGACACCACGGGTCATGTTGTACTGAACCCTCAACAAAGCCAAGGGGACAGCCAGGGAGGCAGCACAGCCAGGTGTCACAGACAACCTCAGAAACAAAAAAAATCCAAGGTCTTACCTAATCTGTTGGCTGGATTCCTTTTGAAAAGGGCTCGCAGGAGACTCTGAGCCTCAGTGCTCAGGAACTGTGGCATGCCCAGTTTCGCTCTGGGGAGGAAGTTGTGCAATCAGCTGCAGGTTTGAAGAAGTCAACCCACAAGGCAACTGCAGCACCTCCACCCCCAAAATGCACAATCATCTCTCTGGCATTTACACTGCACCCTTTAAACGGATGGCTGATATGGCACCACTTGCCAAATAACGCCACAAAATTGCAAGAGACCCCAGTTGCAACAGTCTTCCTGTGCAGACAGCAGAGAGAAACTCTTACTTGAGGATGAGGGTCATCGTCTCCTTACGGTCCTTCCCCTGGAAGGGCAGTGACCCCGTGAGCATTTCAAACTGGGAGGGAAAGAGAAGAAGGGGGGTCATGTCTGAGCAAGGCTCAGTTGCACAGGTCCCACTGCCTCTTCCTGCTTGTGAGGGGTCCCATGCCTGGCTCTGACAGAGCTCACAGGCACGGCGAGTTCCCAGCAGCAGCTTGGCTCTCGGGGTTTGCCTGGGAACGTGTCCAGGCCAGTGCCTGCTCCTGCCGGAGCCCTGGGCTCCAGCAGCTGCCAGACGGTGGCACCAGATCTGCACTGACAGTGAGGGCCCGGCGCTGGGGTGGACATAGACACTCCCACGCACCCCACATGCACCCCACAGAGACCCTCATGCATCCCACGCACACCCCTACACACCCCACAGCCCCCTCACACCCCAGCACCCCCGGCGCAGCAGCCTCAAGGGACCAGCGCTCCTGGCTGGAGGCCTGGACAGCCCCTTAGGGCTCTTTGTGGGTGTGGGGAGCCCCCCAGTCAGCAGGACACACAGAGCTGTGTCTGGTGTTCCAGAGCAGGGGCAGCTGGCATTCCCAGTCCTGTCAGGGTACCCACCATGAGGACCCCGTAGGACCACCAGTCAGCACTGTGCGAGTGGCCCTGGCGATTGACCACCTCCGGAGCCATGTACTCCACCGTCCCACAGAAGGAGTAGGCTTTCTTCTCGTGGTCTATGGCCTCCTTACTCAAACCAAAATCTGCACAAGAGAAAGCTGTCAGCACACTGCTCCAAACATTTCAAGCTCTGTATTTCAGGAACCAGCTTTGCTGGAGCCCAAGGCTCGGTGGAGCCCCTTACCTGTGAGTTTGATGTGCCCCTCTTCATCCAAGAGGATGCTACAGCAGGAATGGAAAAACAGGTTGTTACTGTCTGTGGTAAGGGCTGGTGAGAGAACAAGCACAGCAAGGGATGGTCTGAGATCATCCTTTGGCTCCCAGAATCCAAAGTTACCTGTCCCTTCTCCCAGTGCTTTAAGCTGCACCACCAAGACAGGAGTGGGACCAGGAGCATCTCCCTCCTCTCCACATCCTCGGCTTCACAGCAAACCAAAGGCCCCACAGGTTACCCCCCTCTGACCCCCACATAACCTAGGCAAGGATAACCAAGTTGGAGTGGTCTCTGCAGGCACCAACCTGGTCTCTTCTCCCTCTGAAGGCTCCCAGCTGCCTAAAGCTGGAGCCTGGAGGCTGCCACAGATCTCTGCTCAGCCTGTGGCATGCACCGCTCCTGGCTGGAACCACTGATCTGAGGAGCAGCAGCCTTGGATTGGCACCACCACCTCCCATGTGTCCAGCCCTGGGGCACCCTCCAGCCCCTCTGGAAAGTGGGAGCTGTTCCCTGACTCCAGGCTGGGCTGGATGCAGGGCTGGGATGCTGCCTCAGCTGGCCACACGTACTTCTCTGGCTTGAGGTCCCTGTAGATGATCCCCAGGCTGTGCAAGTGGTCGAGTCCCAGTGCCAGCTCTGCCAGGTAGAACTTCACATCCTCCTCGGTGAACATGACCTGCAGGCAGGGGGAGAAAGCAGAGAGGTGCTGGGTTACAATGCCAGCAGCTCCCCTGCACCCAGGCAAGACCTTCCACATCCATGTTGCTCCCTCCTGTCCTTTCTAAGTTTTCCAGACTTCACCCACCATTCATGGTTTGGATCAGAATGGACCTTAATGGATCCAGTGCCCCCCCTGCCATGGCAGGGACACCTCCCACTGTCCCAGGCTGCTCCAAGCCCTGTCCAACCTGGCCTTGGGCACTGCCAGGGATCCAGGGGCAGCCACAGCTGGTCTGAACACCCTGTGCCAGGGCCTGCCCACCCTCACAGGGAACAATTTCTTCCTTAATTCTAATCCAAAATGACCTTCTTTTTATTCTTGTTCTTTAGGAGATGCTCATTTGAAACTGTTGCAGGAGTGGGACCTGCCACCTGTGCTGCTGCTTTTCTGCTGGAGCACAGGGCTCCCACAACACCCTCTCCTGCTGCCAGCTCTGGACTAGCAGCAGGCTGGAGGCTGTTTTCACCCTCTCAAGGACTGCAAGGGTCAGTTACTTCTCCAGGACACGAGCAGAGATGAGCTGAGCCTCAGCAGCCCACCGAGATGCCAGAGCATACCCACCTCTTTGGAAAGCCGAGTGAAAAGGTCACCTCCTCTGAGGAAATCCAAGATGAGGTACAGCTTCCCCTCCGTCTGGAATGCTGAAACACAAGCCAGAGCAGGAATCAGAGCCCTGCACTGAGGGAAGGCTCCGTGGTGTTACATTAATCACTTAAATCCCGGTGGCTCCAGCTGGGCACATGCCCTGCATGGTTCCTGGGTCAAATGCAGGTAGGGCTGATGGAGTAAAGGAGATGGCCTGTCCCTCCTGCCGAAATGAGAGCTCCCCACAGCACTCTGGCACTGCAGAAAATCCTCATTTTATGGGGGTCTGGTTCCCTTTCCACCAGTGATACCCTCCTGAAAGGGCTGTTTTCCCGGGAGAGGTGCTGGTCACCTTACAGGAACAAAGCTGTCCTTGCCTTCCCCAGAGTCAGAGCATTAACCCTGCCAAACTCCAGCTCAGCTAGTTAGCTCTGCTTTCTCAGTTTCTCATGGTTTAATGTTTTAATCCCAGGGATCTGATGTTTAAACCTCCTCTCCCAGTCCATGCTCAGTTCCCCATTCCTTAGCTGGAGCAGGCAGTGGGACCACAGATCCTTCCAGGAAAGGATCTGTGTTCAGGGGGTTGTGTTTAAAGGCAGCCAGAGTCTGCTGGAGCTGCAGCCCCTCTCCTGTAGTATCCCATGAAGCCACGTTTTTACACTCTCCCAGCACCCCAATGAGCTCCACTCACCGTAGTGGAGTTTCACCACAAAGGGATGGTTGACATCAGCCAGGATGTCCCTTTCTATCTTTGTCCTCAGTCGGTCCCGCACTGTGGGAGGAGAGGAGCAGCTTAGACACAGAAAGAGGCCCTGGCCAGTGTCCAGCCCCATCCCAGCCTTAAGCACCAAGCTGCTTGAGCCAGGTGTTTTCCCACCTCCATCATGATGCTCTTAAACAGATGAAAAGAAAAGGAGGATGTTTTGCTGGGATAAAGATGCTTCTCTTTCACTCAGCCCACCCCAGGGCCAGCAGTGACATTTCCCCAGTGCTCTTTAAGTCACAGAGAATCAGAGCACTGCAGGAGGAATCTCCTTCCTACCTTTCAGCGTTGCCTTCTTGAGCACTTTCATGGCATAGAGGTGGTTGCTGTCTGGGGGAGTTATTTTTCTCACCAAAAAAACCTGAGGCAGAAGAACACCACATTCATCAAGTACTAAAGACTGGCAGTAGGAGCTGGATGCTTCCCAAAGTGGCAAACCCCAGAGTGTCCCTAAGAAGCTCAAGCCTTCCCACGGGGTTTCCAGGGAAGTGCTGTGTGTGGACTCCTCTCACCCCCCGGTTTCATGCTGCACTTTCTCCTTTCCCAGCCTTCCACACCTCCTGACTCCTGCAGCTTCCATGGGGCTGGGGCTGATGCCTGGGAGCTGTGACTGGAGGCACTGATGCTTCACTGTACCACTAAATCCTCCTGGTTTGTCAGTCACATCAACTCCTTGTTATTCAGGTCCTGCATCCTCTGGATTTTTATCTCCTACCCTTCCCTGATGTCTCATTCTACCTGGCTTTAGGCAGCATCAAAAGGACACCACTTGCAAGTGGTGGGCTTGGCAGTGCTACTGGTTGGACTGGATGATCCCAGAAGTCTTTTCCAACTTTTCTCTGATTCTACAAAGCCTCTGCTGCATTTGCCCAGGCAGCAGCACACAGTCCTGTCCAAGCCCCCACTGTCAGCTGGTAACTGACTGACACCAAGCTGATTTAATGTGTCAGCAGATGGTCTGTAAGAGACCTGGATTATTGAAATAGATAAGAGCTACAGGCTACTTCCTTCCTCCTTCACAGAAGGGAAACTGGACCATAAAAGAGGGGCCAAACCCAGCCTGGGGCACACAGCAGCAGTTCTGAGAAGGGAGGAACATGCCCAGGAACATTCTTGGGAGTCAAGAGAGTGGTTTTGTTGGGGGTGGTTCCTTTAGTCACCAGAATAATTTCCCTGGCACGGCACATAGGAAGAAGTGATCTCACCTTGCCAAAAGAGCCCTGTCCCAGCACCTTCAGGAGCTCAAACTGTGAGGGATCAGCCTTCTCGGAGCCCTCCTTCACATGGTGTGTGATGTTGATTTCCTGCACGACACCTTCCCCCTGAAACAGAGGGCACACGGTTGGCAGGGACTCCTGAGCAAGGGAAAGCAGCCTTCTGGGATTGTGGAACAAGGACTGCAGCTCCAGACTCACAGGAGCCACACGTGAGAGAAGCATAAAGGTTGGTGCTTGTCACAGGTATCAGCATCTGCAATCAATAAGTCAGGGTAGGGAGGACCAGGTAAATACAGAGCCCTCCCTCCCAACCACAGGAGCTCCTTTGAACTGCATTTCAGAAGAGTGCTTGAGAAGCACCTTCCTTTTTGAGGCACTGGTAGCAAAAACAGGAGTGTTTATGCCACTAAAAATCCCACAACACAAAAAATAAGGCACTGTTGTCAAAACAGGGCCAGGGCTGGCAAAAATCAGACATGTTGGAGCCCATCTGCTCAGCAATCTGAGCAACTCTGCAACATAAGTCTTAGTGCATCTTCAGCACATACAGATGATGCTTTAACAGACTCCAGCCTTCAAGAAGATTGAGGGGAAGCCAAGGTCTCTGGCACATGTTTTGTTTAAAACACATTATTTTACTTAAAAAAAATAAAGAAGAAAAAATAGATTTAATCAGCATAAACAGAATAAACTCACCAAGGGATCTGGGCCAGCAAAGCCACAGACCCTAAGGTGATGCTGAAACACCTCCTATTCCCAGCAAAACTTTTGGACCCAAAGGACAGCAATTATGTTCAAAAATGTATTAAACTCTGCTGTCCCCAGCCCTGGGGAAACTGTGGCCAGCAGAGGCTGCAGAAAGCTGGAACTATGATTTATTTTTTTCCCTTGCAGATTGGGGGAAAAAACTTACACTTTGTTTTCTAGACCTATTCAGACACTTAGTCTGGAACCACCTCATCAAAGCAGCTTTTAAAGCCAGCCAGAGGCAGGTGCCAGCCCTGCCTGTCCTCCTGCCCAGCCCACTCCCACCCTCCAGTGCCCATGGATGTGGCTGCCCACCTGCACCGAGCTCCCTCCCCACTCTCAGGCTGGGTTTTTCCCAGTTTAGGAAGTGGCTTTGTTTCCATGGTGGGAGCTCTGCTCTCTCCTGTGCTACTCAGGCACTCAGGGCAGGGGCACAGGAGCTCCCTGGCATTATCCTGCCTTTCCCTGGGATTGGTGATCACAGGCAAGAAAGATCCCATAATCCCTTAAACAACACATTTTCGTGTTCCCGATGATCTCCCAGCTTAAACCAGCCAGTTTGCACTTCTGGGTCCATCTGGAGGCTTAGTCCCTGCAGACAGCTGCTGTCAGGAACAGCTTCCCACCACCAGAGCTGGAGCAGGAGCCGGCCAAGTTCAGCTCCTCCTGCCAGCTCAGCTCTCCAGGGAGAGAGCCCACAGCAGGGAGAGACCCATCAGGAAGAAATTCTTCCCTGTGAGGGTGATGAGGCCCTGGCACAGGGTGCCCAGAGAAGCTGTGGCTGCCCCTGGATCCCTGGCAGTGTCCAAGGCCAGGTTGGACGGGACTTGGAACAACCTGGGACAGTGGGAGATGTCCGCGCTGTGCAGGGGTGGCACTGGATGGGCTTTAAGGTCCCCTCCAGCCCAGACCATCCTGTGATCCTCCTACCACAGAAACACTTTGAGAAGCCATTTGGTATCTTGCTGACACAAGGGAGGATTTTCCCTCGTGGATTCATCCACCAACTTGGAATTCAACACTCAGGACTCTTGTGACAAGCTCCTGCAGCCTGGCTGGCAGCACACACAGGTCTCCACCACAAAACCACCTGTGTGCCACCGAGGTCAGCTTCTTCCAGAGTCACCACAACAAACTATCCCAGAAGGCAGAGAAAGAAAAGCAAACCAGAGTGCCTTGAACATCCATGGGAAGCATCAGCCAGCGGCAGGAAGGGAAGCGGAGTGAGGTGGCAGCGGGAGGTGGCAGCGGTACTGACCGGGCTGGCGAGCTGGCTGGGGGCAGGCAGCTGCAGGCTGCAGGGTTTGGCTCGCTGCTTCCTCTGCAGCCAGAGCGTCAGGAACGCCCACACACGGGGAAGTTTAGGGTCCCTCTCCATTGTCCCATCCCGATCAACATCGTCCGGCCGCGGGAGCTGCAGCCCCGGTGCAGGGCTCGGGGCTCCGCTGGAGCAGGAGCTGCAGGTGGCTGCACCGCCGGCGGATGCGCAGTGGGGACGAGACTCGCTCACACGGAGGGAGGTTCACGCTCCCCCTCCCCAGCAACAACAACACCAACAACACTTGTGGTTGGGGCTTTTTTTGTTTTTTTTAGGTTTGCTTTTAAAAAAAATAATAGCCTCACAGCTCCTCGCTGGCGTTTGGGTTCCCTGGCTCAGACAAGACACTGATAGAAAATGCACACAGTCCCTTAAAGTGATTTCCATCTAATGCTGCCTGAAGTTCACATCAGGCTGGGAGCTTTGGGTTTTTCCACAACAGGGGAAATCGTGAGAAGGCACTTTCCTCTCTAAAACAGAAGAGAAAAACTCACAGGAACCCACCCAGGAGTGTGATGACACCTTGGAGAGCTGCACATCTCTGCTCTCCACTGGCACAGGGATGAGGGGGCACCCACGATGGGATTCCTCCAGGAATGTTTGGATTGGCATTCAGTCCTTCGCTTGCCTTATGCTGCACAAGAGTCCTTGCTGTGGAGTCTGGAGTTATTTATCTGAGAGCCACCCTGAAGGTCCATGAGGTGTTTCTAAAGGCATTTCTTGTTTCTGAACCCACCATGGCTCAGATTATGGTCAGGACAGAGCAGAGGTATTTAGAGGGCTTGTTTTGCCTCCTTCCCCCTCCAAACCTGTTCACCTTTGACCTTTCCATCAGGACAGACAGATGTTTCCTGCAGCAAGACCCCAGAGGGTGCTGGTAAGAAAGAAGCCCCTTGAAATGAGTCAAAAGACACCCACACAAAAGGAAATAGCCCCGTGTCAGCACTGATTTCTGAATTTCTCCTGAGAGTGCAGAGGATGGAACCAGAGAGACAAATTATGACTGTCTTGCCCCCTCTGCCCCCACCACGTGCTCTTTGAGAACTGATAACGAAAGAAACAAATGACTGAAGAGCAGTGAGGCAGCTGGGCCCAGCCCCACCGCGGTGCCCGCTGAGCTCCAGGGGCAGGTGCCAGAGCATGGAAAAGCACCTGCAGCTGCTGAGCACAGCAGGAGCCTGGTTCACACCGACACCACCTGCCTTCTGACACAGCCCAGGGAGGGAGAAACCCTGTCCACCCTGTGCTGCCCAAGAGAAGCACCCATTCCACAGCAGCTCCAGGTTCTCAGTGTGGGGGAGCAGCAAACTCCCTGTGCCTGGGCCTGGCAGGAGCTGATAAATCTCGTTATGACCCAGACAATTTTTCATGTTGTGTTATCAGCGTGGGAGAGGAGCCTCAGAAAGGCAAGAAAATCTCCCCTGTACATCCACGCAACCAAAAGTGCCCGTCCTGGCTCACTGACAAGATCAGAAAGTCACAGGAGACCCAAATGGCAGCACGGAAAGGGGGTTGGTGTGGGGAGGAAGGAGGAGGAGGATGAAATCAAGTCCAGGATGTCACGTGAGCAAGTGAGCAATAGCTGCTCTCTGCAGCAGCAGTCCCACAGAGCTGAGAGGGGCTGGCAGGGGCGGCAGGCAGGAAAGGGTTTGGTTTTCAGAGAACTCCCTGCGAGCTCTGCTCACGCCCTCGCGTGTGGGACAGAATGCAAATGAAAGGGATGAGTCTCCGTGAGGTGCCCACTGCAGCTCTCCTACCTTGTCTGCCGAGTTCACGAGGTCTTTCTCTATCCAAGTGATGTCAGGCTTTGCCTGTGGGACAATAAACAACCGTCAGCACAGAGAGGCTGTGATTCTCTGCTAAAGTTTTCTCAAAGAACTTGTTCAGCAAGACCAGGTGAGCTGTTCACAGCCACTGAGGGTGTCTCACCAGCCATCACTCCTCAGGATGTGATTCTGAGCCATGTGGTGGCTCCAGGAGAGCAGTTGGTCCCAGTAAATAAATTTATACTGATTTGATTTGATAGGCTGAGCTGGAGGTGGGACAGGAGCTACTGAGAGGGAGAAGAGAAGGAAAAGCAAGCCCTGAGGAAGGGAGGACTGTGTGAGAACAGTGAGATTAGAGCTAAGAATTAACTGATTTTCAGCTCCAGAAGGACCAAATCAGATCGGAGGGGCCCCTGCAGTCACCTCTTCCTCTTTCTCCTCTGCACTGCTGTGCCCTTGCAGGGGGAGCAGCTGGAGAGGGTGACTGTCCCACTGCTCCAGGAGCAGCAGGGTGACAAATCTGCCAAAGCCACAGCTGACCCCCTTCCTGAGCAAAAAGTGATCACAAGCCCTCAGCAGATCCCTCCCCAGGGATCCCTCCCACCCACCAGGAAAGCAGCTCCATCCTGGCTCCTTCGGAGCAGGCCCCAGCCCCTGCCTGGGATGGGGTGGGAGGGTTGGATTCCCTGAATCCAACAAGCACGGATCTCTGCAGGTCCAGCCCTCCCTGCACCTGCTGCCACCCACAGCCTCCAGAGGCATTTTCCACAGATTCCTGCACTGCTGGGAAATGAGATTGACTTCTCCTGGAAAATAAAAGCCTAGGAAGTCGCTCCAGTCAGTGGAGGAGACAAGTTCTAAACCTCCCTGTGCCGCCTTCGCAGGGCACAGACGGCTGAGTCACTCCAGAGCAGGGGCTGGGCACAGACGAGCAGGGGGTTTTCCCAAGTTCCAAAAACAAGTCCTGTTTTCTACTTTCCCCTTTTTTTTGAGGGAGGATTTTACAAGCCAGAAGCCAAGAGACAGGTTTGTTTTTGCTCGCGTTTTGTCACTTTGCCGGTTGAGACCGTCACATCTAAATGCAAGGAAAAAAAAACCACTCTGCAAAGGCTTGAAACAGATTCTGCTCTTGGCATTTCGCTTCCTATTCATCAACAACTAACCAGAAGCTGTTTTAATTTCTGTTGCTTCAACACATGCTCTGGTCCCAAAACACTCCCAAAATCTGGCAGCACCTAGGAAAGACTTCTTAGAAAGCAGTCATACCCTCCAAAATGCCTTTTCCAAAAGAGTGCTTAATTAAACCTGGGTAAGGTCTGGCTCTGTAGGATCAGGAATTCCCCGATTCCTTGTGTCCTGCAGAAGAGACAGAGCCCAGCACTGTAGGCAGAGCAGGTATTTTATCAAACACTTGCCTCCTGGATCCTTGGCTTGCTGCGGAAGAGGAGCCTCAGCATCTCCAAAGCTTTGGGCTGTTATCCTGACATCCTTCCCCAGCTGGTTCCTGAGCTCGCAGCCCGAGCGGCGCCCGGAGCGGCGCGAGAGCCCCGGTGCCGTGGTTGTGTCACTGGGATGTATTTTGGGAGTTCTACTGAAAGGAAACGGCGGTTTCGTATGGGGAAATGGCTTTGTGTGGCCATGGCTGCACAATGCAGCAGCCAAACGAGAACACTGGGTGGCTTTACGGGTGCTTAGGCATGGAGAGAGCCATCAGCAAATCTCAGCGGGCTTTTCAGGAGGATCAGTTCAGTCCCCCCTGTCACGCACACGAAAACAGGCACGGAGAGAGCAATTTCAGGCACTGCACAAGGCAGCAACGAGCAACTGAGAGTCTCAGTAGTTTTCTTCCTCAAAATTTCTCTGCCCCTGCTCTGAGCAGCACAAATGGTGATCCAGCAGGGATGCTCTCCCTGTAGGAGCAGTGGAATTGCAGCTCTCCAGGGAAAGAGCCAGGAGGCAGCAGCAGCTTCTGGATCAGCACAGGAGCAATGTGGACCTGCTGGAGAAGGCCATGAAGACGTTCCAGGGACTGAAGCCCCTCTGCTCTGCAGCCAGGCTGGGAGAACTGGGGGTGCTCACCTGGAGAAGAGAAGGCTCCAGAGAGAGCTCAGAGCCTCTTCCGGGGCCTAAAGGAAAGCTGGGGACAGAGTTTTTAGCAGGGCCTGTTGTGATAGGACAAGGAGTGATGGTTTTATGCTAAAAGAGGGGAGATTTAGATCAGATATAGGGAAGAAGTATTTTACATTGAGGCTGGTAAAACCTATGGCTGAAAGCAGCTGGTCTCCTGAGGGAACTGGGACGGCACATGTGGCTCCCCATTCTCCTTGCACATAGAAACTGGGAGAGAACTGGCTCAGAATGATCTAGCTGAAAAATTCCCTCTCACTCCCTGTGCCTGCACTGCCTGACTTGGCCATTCCCATCTCTGTCCCTGTTGGAAGGGATCTTAAAGCCCATCTCATTCCACCCTGCCATGGCAGGGACACCTTCCACTATCCCAGGCTGCTCCAAGCCCCATCCAACCTGGCTGGCCTCAGAGATTTCAATCAGAATATCCAGGGACTGCCTTTGCCTCCTGCCAGGATCCAGTTACACCCCCTGAGCTCCAGGAGGGAAGGATCAGGCTTTCACAAACAGGAAGGTGATGGTGTGAGGAGCTGCTGCTGGAGGAGGGACAGCTGCTGGCACAGCCACAGGCTTCCCAAGGGGATGTCTGGGCAGAGGTTTCAGCTGCTGCCCAGGAAGGACTGGATGAATACAACCTCAGACCCCTCCTTCCCTAAGTGTCAGCCTTGGGAAGGAATGTGGGAGCTTCACACTCCTGAGCTTTTGCATGAAGTTATTTTACGTGATCTACTCCAGAGCAACAACTTCCCCGTGGAGCGGCAGCTCCTGCTCGGGAGGGAGCCGGGATCAGTGGGAAGCACGAGGGGCTGCAGCTCTGCAGAGGAAGCGAGGCTGAAGTTTGTGGAGAGCAAAGGCTGCTCTGCCAGAAACTTTTTTTTCAAGTAGTGTTTCTCAAAAAGGGGAACAAACAAAGCAAAGAAACCTCCCCAGTCACTGCCTGCCCTTCTGCAAAGGCCTTTTTTGGACAGGGCTGGCCCTCAGCCTCATTTGTAACAAAAGAATTGGCCAGAACCTGGTACTTTTGACTGTACTTCTGTGGTGGATCCTCTTCAGTGCTCCTGGGGGCTCTCAGCCCCCAGCCTGAGAAATCCTGCAGGACACTGAGCAGAGACACGGCCCAGGCTGGGAAGGGAAGGGTTCAGCTGGGGGTACCTGTGCCTTGGGGCCACGGACTCTCTTAAAAGAAGAGGGAGATTCTTGGAGCAATCCAAGAGGATCTGCAGGGAGAGAGAGGCTTCCTTAGCCCTTTAACTCACACTGAACAAGGGCATTTGCTGACAGACAAACACTGG
Organism: Ploceus nigricollis; assembly: GCA_013399945.1. NCBI lineage: Eukaryota > Metazoa > Chordata > Aves > Passeriformes > Ploceidae > Ploceus > Ploceus nigricollis. The sequence goes on from VXBC01001113.1 coordinate 49,778, forward strand.
GGCCCGAGGAGGAAGGGACACCGCGGAGTGGCTTTGAAGGTGGAAGTCCTGCACAAGGTCACTGCTACAAACAGAGCCCGGGAGCACTGGGGACCTCGGGAACCGGAACTTGCCAAGGAGGGGATAAGGACAGGGGCGGATTCCTGGCAGGAGGTTTGCAGGAGGGGATTACTGAGAGGGAGCAGGGCTGCACGTTTCACCCCACACCATCCTCAAGGAGTTTTATTGGTCTCCTGAAAAACAAAACCAACCAAAAATGGGAGAGGGAGGAGAAACCCAGAAGACACAGTCAGGCCTCTGCATAGTGGGGGTAACGTGGTGTCCAGAAATCCTCAGATTCTCAAATCATCAAAGCCCTCATGCCCAAACCCTTACACAGCCAAGGCAGCTGAAGAAGGGAATGACCAGCTCCATCCTGGTGTGGAAAACATCAGGAGCCTCCCCACATATGGCTTAAACAAAAGTCTGACTCCTGGAAACACTCTGCCATCCTCCTGGGGGCAATTCCTCCCCACTCACAGAGGCAACCAAACTGTGTAAAATTAATCTGGTGACTCCTGGGAAGGACTCTGCTGCTCCTCCAGTGATCCTGGCTCCCCACAACAGGGGTTACAGCAAATCCCTAAAAAGGGAACACTGCCACGGGACAGGCAGTGTCACACTGGCACCCCTCGAGCACATTCCAGCAGGTGGCACTCAGAGCATCTTCAGGGTCCAAAATGTGTTTCTCATTTGAAATGGGATGGGGGGAGCCCAAAGCCCATTTCATAAGCACCCACGTCATAAAAACCCCTCTGGGAAGACTCAGCACCCCTTAAACAGAGGGATCTTGGAAATTATTAAGGGATGAAGGGTTTTCTCAAGCAAAGCCTGAGGCTGAGGAAGGGAGGAGGCAAATGGTGGCTCACACAGCTGAGCCCCTGTCCTTGTGCTTCACAACATCCTTTTTGATCTGCTCTGTTTTTAACCAACTCGTTTCACAGGGAAACCAAAATATCTTCTTTATGTCAGAGGGCTCAGGTCGGTTTTGGGATGGAGAGAGCAGAGAGGCTCCAGCACAGGCACTCCCTCGCACTCCCCAGGCTCCTCCCACTCCTGGCTCTATCCAGGGCTATGTTGGCAGCAAATCTTGAAAGTTTCTTCAAAAATTAAATAAATTAATACAATTTCTCCACCCTTTCCAGGCACCACAAGCTGCAACTGGCCAGGATCAGCTGACAATGAGCTGTTTGGGCTAAAGATACAAGCTCAGGCAAAAGATGTTCCCAAACTCCACAGAGACTCCCCGATGGCTCTGGTGCTGCTGCAGTTCCAGAGCTGTGAGAGGAGCACGGGGAGCCAGCAGGACTTTGCACCCAGTGAAACGTGACACTGGGTGAGGAGAACACCTTTAACAGCCAGAAGATAAGGAATTACTCAGTTCTGCAGCTTCTACAGAGCAAATCAGCCTCAGGTGCAAAAGAGCAGAGGATGCAGCCTCCCCTCCTGCAGGGAGGAAATCTCTGCTCTCAGCAAATTCCAACCAGCTCGGGCTTTGATGGTGGTAAAACCAGGAGACCCCATCCCAGGCTGTTCCAAATGCAGAATCCCACTCTGAGGAATCAGCAGTAAAGCACCACCTCCCATCAGGGCACAGGGCAGTTCTGCTACTTTCAGTAGAAAAGCTGAAAACTCTTCCTAGCTGAATTGTAAAATACAACATTGGTTTCACAACAAGAACCAAGACTTGTTTGCTGCCCTTGGAGTACTCGTGGGATGTGGAAACTATTCTGTATCGCTGGAATTCCACACTCCTCCCACAGCACACAGGCTGCCCTCCCCTTGCAAGGCACACAAAAAGTGTCTCAGGACCTGGAAAAGCCTTTGCCTGGTACCTGCCGGGGTTGGTCTGTGCAGGCAGGGAGAACCTGGCTCTCTCCCACCCTCTGGGAAGGTCACACGTGTGGGACACGCTGAGAGAAAGGGATTGTCACGTTTTGGGGGTGGCTGTGAACTGCAGCACGGTTAAAAGCAAAACAAACCCTGTCCAAAACACACCCCGAGCTGTGCGTTACCAACACCCCGGCGAGAGTGCACAGGATGAGCGTCTGCTGGAGCAAAGCTCTAGTTTATCATTTAATGTCTGTAAAACCATGGATGCAGCCAGCAGCCACCCCCTCCATGGCTCAGCTGCTCCGTGTGCCAGGGACAGGACCATAACATGGACATCACATCCATCCCAAACATGGAGACTACATCCATCCCCTTCCCAAACACGGAGATCACATCCATCCCCTTCCCAAACATCACACCACAGGGATTGCAGCCACTCCCCCACACTGGGAATACCGTGTTTTGTCCTGTTCCCCTCAGAAGCTATTTTAATGAGCTTTTTTTCTCCTCACTCTGTCCCTGTGGAGACCCCAGGGGTCCCCTCCTGGACCCCAAAGACAACCACTGACCCCAGTGCTGGTGCAGAGCCATCACCTCCCACTCTGACAGCAGTCCTGGCACATTCCCAATCCATATCCAGGCCAGCCCAGGCTGTCCAGTGAAACCACCTCTCTGACAGTGAGGGGATCAGTTCAGCCACATCTCAGGAGCACAGAGTGTCCTCAGCCCGCTCGGCATTCCCAGAGCAGCTCTGCCCACCCCGAGCCTTCAAGCACAAACAGGGATAAACCCCCTCCTTTTCTCCTTTTCTGTATCCAAAGGGGTGACGTTTCCCAGCTGTGCTCTCCAGGACTGGCAAGGGAAGGACCTGGATTTCCTGCAGTTGGGAAACCCTTCTTGCCTCAGAGCTGCAATGAGATCAGCAGGAGCTGCTGCAGTGCCTCTGCTCCCACTGCTGGGAGGCTGCCCCAGGCACACACAGAGGACGTTTCCTAAGGGAGAAGGAAAAGGGCTCCAGGCAAGGCAGGAATTCTTAGATAGCTGGGACTCCCCTCCCTGCATGGTCCCCACCCCACGGCAGCCCTGGCAGGCAGCACAGTGCAACCAGAGGGAAAACAGCTTTTGCAGCTTCACCTGGAGCTAGGGAAGGAATTTACTGCTCATGTCCAAGCCAGGCTTCACTTCCAAATAAAGCTGAGACTGGTGAAGCCGCAGGAGCTTCAGGCAGGTTTGCCTGTGTGTGCAGGGAGAATCCCAGTCAGCATCTTGGCCAGCCAGGGGGCCCAGCAAACCCAGCCAAGGTTTGGCACTCCAAGCTCCCAGCTGCTGGGGTGGATGACCCAGTGACCCAAACCCAAACTCTGGCCTCTTCAAAAATCAAATGAGAGTGAGTTCTTCAGGGTCCTCTCCAGTGCCAGCCCTCACCACTGTCCCCTCCAAGTACAACACACAGTAACAGATTTTCAGGTTTGTTTTTCCTTCAATACAAGAGGCTTTCTGGAGACAGAACATGAGGCAGCTTCTACGAACTCACCAGGGGGAAATGGCAGAGAAGAAACCAGAGTGGCTTGGATGGGTCGGGGACCATGTGGGAGGGCTGGTGGAGCAGACTCTGCTACATTCCTCGTGTGCAAGTGCTGTAAGCTGACCCCTCTTCAATTATTCGTTAGTCTGCAACTCATCAGAGACTCTGCTCCTCAAACAGGCATTTATTTGTGTTTTTTAAGAGCTCAGAAGCTGCTGTTTGCCATAGCCCAGCCCTGCCAAGGACACAAAGCAAAGGCTCTGCCAGGAACAGGCCAGGCAGCTGTCAGGCACTGCTGGAGCAACAAACCCCCTCAATTCCTTCAGCTGACAAGGCAGAGCAGCCAGTTTGAACTCAGAGCTTTACCAGTGACAGGCTGGAAAAGCCAAACGTTAAGAGTGGCCACAGCTGCTGCCCAGGCCCTGCAGTGTCAGGGAAATTTCCAGGCAACACCACAGCACACTGGAGATGTTCTGCTCCCAAGTCCTGCCCAGCCACGAGGCCAGTCTGGCCAGAATACCACTGGCTGGGAGCCCCAGGAGAGGGCAGTGGGCTGAGAAGGGATTTGCTGAGGTACCTGTCCCTTCCCACAGCTCCACGGCTTTCCAGGTCCTGGAGGAACCAGCAGCAGCTGTGCAAACACGCACAGAGCAGGGCACTCACTTGTTTGTTTTGAAACCCTTCACGTTAAGAGGCTGTGATTAGTGGTGTCCAGCACTGACCAGGATCACACCTGGATGTGGGTCCTGTCCTGCTCTCAGCCTGGAGCTCGAGGGCAGGGCTGGCCCGAGAGCCCTCCCTCACCTGGACCCTCACTGGGTTGGACAGGGCTTGGAGCAACCTGGGATAGTGGAAGGAGTCCCTGCCCAGGATTCCTTCATGCAGGGAAGGACCTGTCTGCAAGATTTACCTGGTCAGGATAAACCAATAGGAGCTACACAGATCTGGGGAAAAGCCTCATTTCTGCCTGTGCTGCACTGCCCCAGCCAGGCTCAGCCTGGAGCACCTCCTGCCTGTGGCAGAGCACAGCCCTCGCTCCAGTCTCAAAGGTCCCTTTTATGGTGCAGAGCTCAGTTCTTCCCTTCCCCAGCTCTCCCTGTGCTCTGTGATTATCACCCCAGAACAAGCTGATCAGCACCCTCAGCCCATTCCCCAGAGAGTGTGGGCACACTCAGCACTGCAATTCCACTCCTCTGCTTTTCAAGATGAAGTGATTTCACTAATTGGGTGTTGTACTTTCACGTACAATTCCTCATGCTTGGCACCTTCAGGGAGCAGAGGCTCACCCCTCAGCCAAGCTGGCTGCAGAGCAGGCTGAAAAACCCCAGTTATGAGAGGTTCCATTTTCCCACTGAATTCAGTTGCTGTTCCCCTGAACAAGGACCAATTTCACCCAACCTGGCAATTAAAATTTGGAGAACACAGGAGAGAATGCAGTTCTGTACCCAGAGAGGCTTTTAATCACCACCATCAAAGAGGATGAGAAAAAAATCCATCCTTGTACCCATCCTGCATGGGATCAGCAGCCTGGTGTTAGGGATGTGGCTGTGATTAGCCCTGTCTTCAGTGCAAATTCAAAACACAGCCTCACCCCATCCACTGTGAGCACTGACTCTTCCCCAGCCCTAACCAGCCCAAGGATCTTGCAGACATTCCCAGGTAAACACTGAGGAATGGGGCCTGCAGGGACCTGTGTACCACAACTGTTCTTGAAAGGTAGAAAACACAAGAGCTTGTGAAATGCACCAGCTGTCCTAGGTAGGAAGCTGAGCTAGAGCTACAAAAGCAGCAAGAAAGCACCAGAACAGGGCCAGCCTGGCCCAAACCATGCCCTTGCTACCTCTGCAGTGACCACGTCCTTGAACTTCAGATGAGATGGCAATGAAGACGTCACACTCCAGCAATCTCACAGCACCAACTGTGAGCTTCCTGACTCTTTTGAGGAACTCTTGGATTTCCTCCTTTTCAGAGAGTCTTTGGTTATGGCCCAGGCACATGAGGACTGTGCTTTGGCAGCATCCTGCTGGCAGGGCCGGGGAGGGACAGGGCTGCCGCGTGGGCGTTGAGTAATCGCCGCTGTCGCGCTTCAGGTTATTTTTAGCAGAGATCACAGAATGAGCTGCAAAAGGATAGCACAAACCTGGAAAAAAGGTGCTTCTTCCCCTTGCAGCTCTCCACACACAGCACAGAAGGGTGTGGGAGGGAGCCTGAGCAACCTTCAACGTGAGAATAGTCACCTCAGATGGTGACGGCCACTTGGTAAAGCCAGAGCCAGGAGCTGCTGCTGATGTCTACCCACAGGAAGAACTGAAACACACAGATATTCTGGGTGCTGTCTGTTCTCAGGGCAGAGCTTGCCCTCAAGTTGAAGGTATGTGTTTACAGGAGGGATTTCATTTGTGCTGGTAGCAAACATACCTTGTACAAACTTGGAAAACGCCACCGAGGTTATTTCAGGAGCACACAGCAGAGCTTTGGGTGCTCAAAAGTTACCCAAAATGGGATTGTCAGACACTGCTCACAGGCATTTTGGTCACGGGGCCTCAGGAAAGTGGAAAGCAGGACACCTACAGCAGCACAGGGCTCTTGTGGCTTCCCTGCTCTGGGATGTTGGAGAACTTGCCCCCTGCTCTGCTCCAGCTTGGACTGCATGTCCATGTCCCACAGAGCAGCAAAGGAACCTCAAGTGCTTTTTGGCTTCTATCTCATGATCTTTCTGTGGAATGGCACCTACAGATGGAATCAGCCAGGGTTTGTCTCAGTGATGTCCTTCAAAGAGAAAAAAATCCTAAACGATTTTTAAAGCAACATCCATCAGCAGCATTTAGGGAAGGGCAGTTTAGCCAAGTGTTTGAAGATGAAAGAGGCAAAGTCTCAAACCTTAGAAACCCAGCTGGAATCCAACCAGAAGACACAAGATTCCTTTTTTCCTCATGCCAGAGATGCAGGCACAGTGAAGAGTTGTAAACCCACTGTTCTCAGGGGAGGGAGTGCAAGTTTCATTGACCTGAATTCATCTGACCCAAAGATTTCTTTGCAAGCCACTGAAGAAGTGCCAGGCCAGCTCCAGAGTGGGACAGAGAGGCAGAACAGGTAGGAGAGATGCACTGGCACTGCTAGAAATCCACAAACATCCCAGGGAAAAAATCTGGCTGAAATGTAGACAACTGGGGTTTAGGTTTAAATGTCTTTTACTAAAAATACAACATAACCAGCTGGAAAAACAACCCAGCAAGCCCCCAGAGCCTTCGGCAGGGCCGATGATTCAGAGAGAGAAGCTGCCACAGGGCCCTCGCTGAGGGTACAGAGCTCCTGACAACCAGCTCGGGAAGGGTGCCCAGGGCAGATCCAAAGTGTTGTGTCATTCTCCACGGTCAGAGCATGGCTGGATCAGAAAAGGAAATCCTGGGGGGATTATGATTTCACGGTACTGACAGGGCTCTCCTGCTCTGCAGTGAGTGCAGGGCAGAGGAATGGGCACAATCAGGAAATGCCCGTGGGGACAGCACCGTGCTTGTCCTGCACCTGGGGAGGGCTCACCGCACACGAATCAAGTCCTTCCACACCACGCTGCTCACGTGTGGAGCAGGGTGAGCTTTAGGTGTCTCAAGAAGGAGTAGCAGGTTCAGATCCCTGCCCAAAACACGGGAGACAGCAGCTCAGGTCCTTCTGTCATTCCCAGCTGATGCTAACGGGGATGCAGCGGGCAACTTGGCAGAAGTGGAGCTTCTCCCAGCCCCACCAAGGCAAGACAATAAACAGATACCAGACACTCAGCAAGGGCAGCTGTGCCAAAACCATCAAATACTCTCGTACTTCTCATCCCAGCTGGCAAGATCAAACCACAGAGAAAGGCATAAACACAGCACTGAAACACCCCAGGGGTTCTCACTCCTCGCCCTCGGCTACAGCCCCACTCCAGCTCCTGAGTGCTGGACCGAGGTGGCCCTCTGGAAAACCTTCCAGGCACGTTTGGATGACCAAAGGGACAGGAAGACAGGGGTTTATCTTTCCTCTTCCCCGTCTCCAGTCCCTTGCACTCCCACGAGCACTCCTGCAAATTTACAGGAGCAGCAGCTTTACAGGGTTTAAAAATAACCATCCCCATCCTGCTCCCGGGTCAGCTCACACCCCCCACGCTCAGAGGGACCTGCAGAGGTAACCTGGGGCATTTTTTACCTTGGATGAAGGATTCCCACCTTCTTCTGGAGCTGGCTGCCCGTTCTGCAAAGCAAGAGAACCCGCTGTTAGCACATGCTAGGCATGGGATTGTTCCTCATGTCCCTCACAAAAGCTGGTGGCTTTGGGAGCCCCTCACGTGGGACAAACAGGGCAGGGTGGCACTTTGGATATGGTACACCAGACTCTTGTCTTTTAACTTGTTTAAAAGAAAGTCTCTTGCTCAGAGAATCTCTCCAGACTTCCTCCAAATGAAATTGGGGCTCCTTATCCACCCAATATTGCTCGTGGGGCAAACAGCACCAGCGAGGATCCCTGGGGTGGTCGGTGCCGATTCCCACCACGTGCTCCATCCCACCCCTCCTGCACTGCTGCTCAGGGACTGCTGGCAGCAGCAGGCAGGAGCGCAGCCGAAGAGTTAACAACCATTGCGCCGTGACATCAGCTTTAACTGAGCTTTTATCAGTTATTTATCACCCTATCGCAGCTGAGAGCTGCAGGAAATCTGCCCCACCCGCCTGGCTCCAGGTCCAGCCCCGCACAAAGTCACAGCAGGTGACCCGAGCCACCCGGAGTGGCACCAGCCGGTCACCCCGGGCTGAACCGAGCAGGGATCAGGTTCCGACGGCACCGGCACCGCCTGGGGAAGCCGGGCGGGCAAAAGTGGGTGGGATTTCATTGAGACACAGATACCCAGAGCAGGGTAAGCACGTACAGGAGGTTTTCTGCAGACTGTGGAGAAAAACAAGGGCAAGAAGACTTTGCTTTGACATCTGTTTGCACTGCAGTCTCAGGCTCCAAAAATCATGGCATTCCTCTCCTCCTCTGAAAGAACAAGGGCAGTTTATTCCTTCCTTTTCATAAGTTATGGGCCAAGTGAAGAGTTGCAGTGCCAGTGCATTCGAGCCTCAGATCCTCAGTGGAATCACTGGGTTCTAGAGCCTTTCAGGAACTGACAGAAACGAAGCCAACTCCTTCCCTGGAGCAGCAAGGATCCATTGAGATGATCAACCTGACTTCTTCCTCAGGTCTTCACTACACTATTTACATCTGTATGGACCCGATCTGAGCTCCACAGCTCACCTTAGTCCCAACTTAACTTTAAGTTCCAAAGTAGTTTCAGCCACCGAGTGAAAGCAGCCCCAGCAGCCCCACGCAGGAGTTCTCCCAGAAGAATGCTGCCCTGGTGTTTACATGGAGCCCTCGGTGCCATTAGCACGGAGAATTGCTGAGCAGTGAAGTAAGAATTTGTGTTTATGAACAGCCCCCACAACGCAGGGGGAGCCACAGCACTGAGATAACCAGACTTGGAAACAGGCTGATGTTTACTGGCTCAGCTGTCACCCATCCACAGCTCATAACTGGCTGCTAATCCAAACCACAGCTCGGGGAGGGCTGGTTTTCTCTAGACAGCTTAAGAAGCAGAATTTTGTGTTGGACAGAGGGAAACAGTGCCTGGCTCTTGGTCTGGAGAGCAGATCCACAAGGCACGTGTCAGGAGAGAGGTGAGTGGATGCAGGGGGTGTCCAACCCCTCAGCTTCAAGGGTGAGCTTGGAGACACCAGGTGATACCTTCAGAGCCACCAGAATTTCAAGGGCTGAGTTTATCAGCTCCCTGAAAAGGAAAACTTGTCCTTCTGCTGCTGACAGAAACCCATCCTACCTGGGATGGAAGAAATGGGGAAAGAAAGAGAGCAGTGTCCATGCCAGGGAGGTTTCCTGGGCATGCAGCTCCCTGCTCTTAGAGGGATGAAGCTCCTGATGAAACGGTCGCTTTCTCAGGCTGACAGAAGTCAGATGTGTGAGCAGAGAATTGCAGTGTTTAAAGCCAAGTGCTCTCCTTCCACGCCAGAGCAAAACCAGTCCTTATTCCCTCATATGGAATTGGAGGGCCGTTTGTATATGTTCCAGATGGAAACAGCTCCAGACTCATCACCTCCCGAGATAAAATATGGCCACTCAGCACGTCATGAGCAGGGCTGAAATAGTTTGTGGGTTTCTTGGGTTGACATTTGCCTCTTTAAAATGCTTTATTTCTGCCCTGCCCCTGCACACCACACACAGAGGGGAGCAGGTGCAGCTGCTCTCCCACAACACTCTGGGGCTGCAAAGGAGCCTTCTGCTCCGAGAGAACTCCCAAGATCTCCCTCCTGCAGCAACCAGGCAACGTCTGCTGCAGGAGGGAGGCACAGCTCCTCCCTGGGGTGCCCAGGGCAGTGAGGAGCTCACCCAGGCTGTGTCGGAGCAGGGCTTGGGCTACTGATGAGGCAGCCACAGGAGCCTCACCGGGAGCCCGCAGCCTGTCCTTGCAGCTGCCCTGCTGGGGGTGAGCGGAAACGGGGATTAGAGCTCTAATCTGATGGGCACGTGGAGCAGCAGCCCGGCAGCCAGGGCACCTCTGGGCGACCGACCGCTCCAGCTGCCCAGAGCTGACACAAACCCCTCCTGAGCACACGAGCTTCCTTAATAGCACACAGAAAAGTATCCTGGAAAACAAGTGTGCTCAGTTACGCAACTGCCAGCCTGGCTGAACTTGGGAGATATTTATCTTAGGACATCTTGCACTTTAAATCCTTTTAATTCCACATAATCCACAGCACAGGGAGCAATTTCCAGAGCAGGCCAGTGTGCTCTAATGTGAAACCAGGACGAGGAGCATCCTGGCAGGACCGTGGGGACGGGGCCCAGTCCTGCTCTGTGGTTACACCGCCAGCTCAAGGCATCCCGGGTCATGGACAGCTCTGCCTGCAAAAGCAGAAGCAGCCTGCTGCTGCTCCTGCATCCTCACTCTTTGAACAGCCACTTTTGAGGTGCCCCAAAACACCTCACAAGTACCAGGTAGCCAGAGATGCTCTTTCACCCAGCTCTGATGAGCCATGAAACACTCAAGGAAGGAGCAGAGGAAGAAACCCTTCACCCCAGAGCTCCTGCTAGTTTGACACAAGAACAAGGCATGTTTAAGTTATTACCATTAAGAGGAATTTATGGATCTTGCCTATTGCAGTTAAGAGAAAGGAAATAATTCTACAAAATAGAGTCTCCAAAGAAACTCTGATAGCCCAAACAGGAGTCTCTGCACAAGGCATATCAGAGATGACAGCCACGGTTTCCCTTGTCTCTTGATCGTAGTTTGCACAGCTCAAGCTACCATGCTTGAGAAAAGAGTTATTCATGAGTAGCTCCTGCTCAATAAAGGGTGATACATATATACAGGCAAAAATAATTAGCTTGAAGTGGTGGAGTTTGGCGTAATCCCACGTCAGTTGCATTGTTGTAGGTTTGTGTAATGAAAGAAGAATTTGAAGCAAAGCGGAGCCCTGATGACAGATCCATCACTATGGGGATGAAGTCATGGAATCAAAGAAACACAGGATAGTTTGGGATGGAAAGGACCTTAAAGCCCATCTCATTCCCCCTGCCATAGCAGGGACACCTTCCACTGTCCCAGGCTGCTCCAAGTCCCATCCAGCCTGGCCTTGGGCACTGCCAGGGATCCAGGGGCAGCCACAGCTGCTCTGGGCACCCTGTGCCAGGGCCTGCCCATCCTCATAGGGAAGGATTTCTGTGTCATTCAACTCCGTTCTCCAGCGTTTGTACTCTGCCCCAGCCACGTTTTTCTACTACAATAAGCAATATTTGGAATAATATAAGCAGAAGAGAGAATGGCAAGGGTAAAAAAAACAGGAGCAATGATTATAAAGCCCAGACTCCAGGACAGAGGGACTTGGCTCCTGCCAGGGAGCAGTTCAAGCTCCCATTGCCACCCACTCCCACGCGTTTCCCTGGCATGGCTGAGCTTTGGTGGGCCGGGACAAGGGGCACCACACGGCCAATTCTCCTGGAACACAGTGGAAAAACCCCAAATCCCTCAACAATAGGACTGATGCCTCCACCAGCACGGTGACAGCACCTCTGCTCCATGACTCAGAAAGCAAAGGTCGGAGGAAGCCAGTTTCTAACCTGGATGGCAGCGATCCCAGGGCAATTTACGTAACCGGTGTTCCAGAAACGTCTCCTCGCTTTCTCAGTGGTGCCACCTCTCCCAGGAGGGGTGAAAACTTCCCCCTTGGGCCCCTGCCCTTGGCGATTTTAGCCTCAAAGTGCAAAACTCCTCCCAAGCCCCATTCCCGCTCTGTTGCTGGACCTCAGGGAGCTCTCTAACGTCTGACCCAGGTGTGGAGGTGAAGAACACCTGTAGTATTTTCCTCGCTGTAATTAAGAGTGTGTACTTATCATTTTAAACCAAAGGGAGGCAAATTGCTATGTCCCACTTGAGATCCTGAGACGCAAAAAGCCTGATCTGCTGAAATCCCACCTGCACGTGGTGCCTGACCCTGACCCGGAGCTGCGGCCAAGGTGAGACGGGGGAAGGGAGAGCCAGAGGCTCCCTCCAGCCTCAGTTGACGAGTAACACAGCCGCTCCTCCTGCGATGAGGAAATCCGTGCCTGCCGCTGCCCCGAGCCCGCAGCTGACCCGGCTGACAGCAGCCCGGACCCCCCGGCCATTTCCGCTCGGAAGCGATCCCGTGGCGCTGACACAGCGCCCGCCCGGCCCCGGGACACCGGGATTAGGCACTGAATGGAGCCTCGCCCGCGGCTTCCCCTGCCCTGGGCACCGGCATTCGTTTCCTCCCATTATGAGTCGAGTGGCGTTTCCTGGCTTTTCAGGCATCTCCTTTCTTAGGAAGGGAGAAACCACAAATAAAAAGCCCTGTCTCCCAGCAATAACCTACGGCCTGGCTCTGGGCACATGACGTGATTTGGGAATCGCCGCAGGACTTCCCTCCTCTCCCAGCTTGGAGCACAAACTCCTCCTCATGGCTCCAGCGATGTTTCAGAGCAGAGGCGTTTCACCCACCGCACCTTCGTGCCAGGTGTTCGGCCCAGGCAGAGCCTCCCCAGCTCACGGAGTCTCCAGGAGAAGCTGTGCCATACCTGACTGATGGAAATTAGGAAACCTCACCTCGAATGGCCAGTGCCTCCCTCCTGTCCCTGCAGTGTGGGGGGGGAACGCTGCCTGTGCTCAAAGCACAGACCACTGAAGAGGCAATTTTAAACAGAAATGAGCAAATCTGACCAATTAATCACGGAGACATCCCCAGGTATGATAACAGTGTGACAGCATCGAATCCAGACAGAACCACAGGAAAGCACCAGGGTCTGTGAAACACCTGGGAGCAAATCCCCACCTTCCCTCTGGTTTCTCCAGGAGAGCTGCTGGCTCCAGATTGAGTGAGAAGGTGTTTAACTGAAGAGTGCCAGAGCACAGTGCCTCAGCCGGCTGCTCTGCCGTGGGTGACAACTGCTGCAAGCTGTCCCTTCCTTCGGAAATGGCTGTGCCAGCCTGCAGATGTGGACAGGGGATGAGCTCCGTCCTGCACATGTGGCTTGGGGGTCTCAATAAGGAGCAAAAGAGCCAAGAGGGAGGGAGGAGCAGACGTCCAGCAAAGTGACACCGGAGCGTGGTCGGAGTTGGCGGCGCAGGCCTTTGCGAGAAGACGGCGCTGGGAGGGTGAGGGAGAAAACCCCCAAAATTGAGCTCTTTATTCCCTGGGCCTTCAGCCGGGTCCGCGTTCCTCTGTGCCCGGGAGATTTGGGAGCGCTGCCTGCGCTCCCCAAACGATCACAGCCTGCACGGGCAGCAGCGAGCCCGGCGGCCCCCGGTGCCCCGAGTACAGCCCCGGGCGCGCACAGCGAGCCCCGCC
>VXBC01001113.1:63553-80377 GCA_013399945.1 Ploceus nigricollis
TGGGGCTCCACTCCCTTCCCAGCTCTGTTCCCTTCCCTGGACACCCCCAGTCCCTCAATGTCTCTGACCCCACAATTTGAGGGGTCTCAGCAGTGCCGGCACAGGGAACAGGCACTGCCCTGGGCCTGTGGCCACACCATGGCTGGGACAGCCCAGATGATTTTCACCGGAAGGCTGAAACCTTGGGAAGTGATGCCTGGGTGCACCATGAAATACCTGTTCTGGGGACTGGGGAGTCTGTGCCAGGGAGAGCTGTGGCTGAGCCAGTGAAAGATGTCCCTGCCCATGGCAGGACAAGATGGTCTTTAAAGATCTCTTCCAACCCAAGCCATTCTGTGGCTATGCACAATCCTCACAGCACCACAAACACCTGAAACTTACTCACAAGTATATGACACTGAGTCCTGCTCTTCTGTGCCTTGGAAAGATTTTTCCTCTGGGAGTGTCCAGCTGTTTCCCTGTGTGCACAATCTGCACGGCTGCACCAGGAGAGGTGGTGAGGACAAACGTGGTGACACGGCTCAGATCACTGCTGAACTCAGGAACTGCTCCAGGAAATCTGGATTCCAGGTTTGGGATGTGCCATGAATCACTGCTCATCACCTCCTGCAGTGCCCCTGGAATTCCCTAAAAAACAGGGATAAAGAACACATCCACCTTAAAAACAGGTGTTCAGAATTCCTGGCTATTCTCACCTGTCAGGTTCTCAAATAGGAAAAAGTTTTCTTCTACTCACATTTTTCCAAACCCCAATGCACCACGTTTTCATGCTTCATTATAAAACTACTTGTTTAAAAAAATGAAACTAAATCTTTTTAAAAGATGCATCACTAAGGGCTGACTTCATCAAGGTATGGCTGGAAATATTTAACGAGCCTGAGTGGGAGCCTACAGAGCTGGGACTGAGCATTCTGAGGTGTCCCAGGTTACAGCCCTGGGCTCTTTGTCTGTTCTGGGTGGGCAGCAAACTCTGAAAAAGCCAAACTGGGACAGAGCTCAGGGCTTTGAAAAATTCCAATTAATCTCCACAGCACGTGAAGCTGCTCTGTGAGTCATCACCAGGACCTGCTTGTGATTTAGGATAGAGCTGTCATCTTTTCTGCACATGGGGGAACTGAGTGTAGGAAATTCCCAGGGTGGCTGTTTGAGGTGGGAATCGCTGTCGCAGCCCTGTGCCCGGAGCCCCATCTGGGCTGTGAGCACTGGAGCCCCAGGTGAAGGCAGGAAATAACACAAATCCCCCTGGCTGCTGCTGACTGTGGTCCTGTTAGAGCCAATTTAACTCATTGCTGCTGGAGAAAGCTGGAGCAGAGCTTGTGGAGGGTTATTCATTCAGCTCCAAAGCCACCCCTAATGTCCCCTCTTTCCCTGGAACGTGGAGTGCCAGGCTCCAGCCTCCAGCTGCTGCAACCTGCTTTGCCTGGCATCAGTCACACATCAACACCACCATCCCCTTTGCCTCCTTCCTTGGTTTTCCAGCCCCATCTCCCTTTCCCTCTGCTCTGCAGGAATGCAGAGGGAAGTGAGTGCAGGACAGTGCTTCCTGCTTCCTTTTTAGAAGGAGAATGAGACACTTCTTGGTGGTACTTCCAGAGGTTTATCCATGGAAGTGAGACAGGATCAGGCACTGAGGGGGGATCTCAGGCTGATCACAAACTCCAGGGAAATTTCTGATTCTCAAATCACAACTGTTATTCCAACCAATATTTTTTTTTAAAGTTACAAATAGTAACTTCTGAAGTGTTGAAAAGTTACAGTAGAAAATCAAGTCTTCTTGAAGGCTGCAGTGAAAGGTTCGTGGGTAATATCCAGATCAAGGCCTATGGAGAGCATGGGGACAGAAATGCTGCTGCTTCCACCCCTGCCAGGTCTGTTGGGGGGCAGGAAATCCATCATATTTCATAACACAGAGACAGACAGGCTGCCCCAGGACTTGACAATGACAGAAATCATGAAGCTTCACCTAAATAGAACTGCCAGATTATCCTGCCCACTCCTTTTAGCAAAACAGCAAATTAAAGACTTTGGGGAGACCACAAATTACTTGTGTGTGATTATCCTCTGCATCTCTGCAGCTACTTTTGTTAAAGGAGAGGATTTTGCTGAGGTAGCTCTACAGTATCTCATAATAGAACCCCAAAAAGGTTGTGGTGACACCGCAGTGATGCTGGGGGGAAAGGCTCTGGCCTCTCCACTGCCAGCTCCAGGAGTCCAAGAGAAGCCAGAAGTTCTCAGACTGACCTTCCCTCCATTCCTGCACCAGGTAATGCTGAATCCTGGATTAACAGAAGGTGAAATGTGCCACAGGAGATTGTTGCTAAGCTCAGGGCAGGATGTCAGGGTAAGAGAAATGAGGTAGTGGTGTCCCCCAGGATTTATTTCCAGTCAAAGAACAGCTATAAAAAGCATCCTTGATTCTGGAAGCAGGGTGTAAAAAGCAAAATCTGCTGTTTGGGTGACTGTCATGGCTAAATACAGTGATTAAAACATATAGCCTGACATTTTTCTGAGACACTTGCAGGCTGGGAAGAGCTGCTGCTGTGGTAAACAGAGACTTGGGATCAGCTGGATGCTTTGTCAGTGCTGCATTCGCTGAAAGTTCAAAATGCTGCGGGTTTAGTTTGGTTTTAAAAACATCAAATCCTCCTCAAATACAGTTGTAGATATTTTTGCCTCTGCAGCTGGCTGGCTGTGTAACATTTTTCCTTTGCAGAGAGGCTGACAACATTCATTAAGCCAGTTAAGAAGAAAATTAACTCTATCCCAGCCAAAACCAGGACATCCCCAAAGCACTTCCAGAGCAGATGGAGACTGATCTGTATCATCACCACCAGATCCAATTTTGACTGACTGCTCCAAAAGCTGGCCAAGTGATTCTCCCCATGACCACAGTAACCCAGTGCTCCTGTGGCTCACTGCATCCTTTCTTTGTTTCTGAATGCATGGGCATCTCATCCCCTGCCTGCTTTGTGTGATGCTGCTTTTACACGTACAAGGAAATGCAAAGAAAATCACAGGCACAAGACCTTCCTTGCAAGGCTGAGTCCCAAATATCTGCTACAATTTACAGACTCTTCTAATTTGCTAAGACAGTCAATTAATTAGAGCTTGCAGCAACCCTCTTTGTACTTTTAATATTGACCAATCAGATCCAGAGCTCGTTGTTGTCCTCACGGGGAAACTGAGTCAGGTTTTCAGTGTCAGGGCAGAACCTGAACTCCACATCCGTTCTTCTAATCCCCAGCTCTCTATTCACCATCTCATTTCTTTGCCTCTTCTGCTTTGTTTTGCCACTATGGAGGAAGAGATGATGGATCACCTTGTTTTGATCCCAGGAACATTTTTCCTTAGTGTGGTAAAAACCACATTGAAGATGCAAAGCAGGGGCCCTGGAAATGAGAAAAACTGGCTGCCTGTAAGAGCCTTTTGCTTTTCTGACAGATTTCTTTCTGTTCCTCCACACTGGGTGCGATTGCAGCTGCCTCAAATGCCAGCGTTTTCCAAGGCAGGTCCAGGCAGTGGTCGGAATGCAGGAATTGCACCACAGCAGGCAGTGGGAAGCAGAGCTCTGGGGGAAGCACAGCCCAGGCAGTTCCTGCTCCCTGGACAGGGATTGTGCAGACTGAGGCTCATCCACGGAGCAAACACCTCCAACCTCCGCCGACATTCCTGCACAGGTGAGCACCACTTTCCCTTGCTCAGCTCAGATGCATTTCTGAAGGTGTCCCGCACATCTAAACCCTTTATTTTTTGGCAGAACGAACTGCATTTTGCCTGCCGGCTCCGCAGACTCTCGGTCTGCCAAGCCCACCCTGCTCCTGCGGTATTTCTGTGAAACCGCCCCGTCCCCGCATCCGGATCTCCCGGAGCCCCTCGGTGCAGCACACGCAGCTCCAGCCAGGGATTTCTGCTGCAGAACTGATTGAGCTGCTGGCCCCAGCGAAGGTGCCTGATTTGTGGGTTTTGCACCTTTCTCTCAGGAATACTGAACTGCAGCCGAGGGACCCGTCTGAGCCGGGCTGTGCCCAGGGAAGGCGCTGGGGAAGGAAGGAGCTGCGAGGCAGCGAGGCCATATCTGCCGGTTGTCATGGATACAATCGCTGCCCTCTCCTGGATCAGTTACCTTCCCTTTCCTGGATGCGAACAAACGAGGGCCGGTCTGGCTCCTGCGCAGGACACGGCCCTTCACATGGAAGAGGAGAAAAACATCTGTTTCAAACCCACACATCTCCTCACAGCATCTGAGGGGAGAGTGGGAGGTGACTCGGGTTTTTGGTATTCAAACTATGCACGGCCAATAATGCTTTGCCCAATTCCATGTGGTCCTGTCCTAACCTTTGGCTGTTTCCTGGCACCTCAGAGGAGCTGTTTCACGGCTGTCCATCCTTTTGGGTTCCCGAGGAACTGCTGAGGACCTGGGATCTGCACACCCACCCCAGCAGAGCTCTGCAGGCTGCACGGACCAGCTCTGCCTCCAAACATCGAGAGGCCGCGGCTCAAACTACACCCGGAGTAATGGAATTTTTGGGTTGGAAGGGACATTAAAGTTCATCCAATTCCATGGGCAGGGACACCTGCCACTATCCCAGGGTGCTCCAAGTCCCACTGTCCAGCCTGGCCTTGGACACTTCCAGGGATCCAGGGATGCCACAGCTTCTCTGGGCACCCTGTGCCAGGACCTCACCACCCTCACACAGAATTTCTTTTGTAAAAGATTCCTTTTCCTACCTGAAAAAGGCTTTTTCAAAACCCCAAGTAAATACAAGCATTTCCTCACCTTTTCTTTTTTAATTTAATTTTTAGAACAGGTCTGCAGCCCAGGTGGGAAGTTATTTAGAGCAAGTTATCCATCAAATTTAGTTTTTAATGAGCACACAGCTATGTTTGTAGCTTATTTCAGTGTGGGGCTATGTGAGGGAGTGAAAACATGAAAGAGAAAACTATCAGAAACTGTAAACAGAAGTGAAGCTGCCAGGGCTGTTTGCACTGTCCCCCAGGAGGGAGAAACCTGAGTAAACACAGCACTAAGTACAGTCAGGGTTTACAGTTCTTTTAGGTTTAAGAACTTGTAAACAAATGATGGGGCTTTTAAGTGGATACAAAAAGATACCCTCGGTTTTGTGCTGCTTCCAGAGCACACAGGTCCCACTTTCTCCAGAGAGGGGAGGAGAAAACAAAAGCACATTTCAACAGAATTCCAGCTCCAGGGAGAGGAAAATGTCATTCCAGGGTTTGTGGTCTCGAGCTGACATCCTGCAACTGAACAAGTCTGGTCCTGCTTCGCAGGAGGCACTCACAGATACCTGCTCCTAATTACCCCATCCCAGAGCTTGGGATGCCATCATTCCACAGCAAAAATAAAAAACCATTTTAGACTTAGAAGCAAATTTCAGAAATCCTGATGAGAAGCCCAAACACTACAGAAACTGATTTTCCTTAGGGGAAATCTTTATTTCTGATTTCAGATCAGTATATGACTGGCAGCATTTCACTTCTCAGTCCCCTTACTAAACAGAGACTACTGCACACATCCAGCCCTGAAAAGCCACACCCCAAAATAACCATAAAAATATACTTCTAAAATATGAGGAATTATCCTGGCCAGGAACATTTTGGCCTAATGACTGATTGGATCAGGTAGGAAGGCGTAACACAAGCACAAGTTTTTGGAGAGGTGGGGAAAGAGGTACTTTTATCATTTAGGGAGAGAGAAACAGGTCTCTCCTAATAACAATTGTTTCTGTATTTTATACGTGCTTCAGGCAGTGCAGAGCTCAGGTATGACTCAGTTGGCTTCAGGGCCAACCAAAGAGTGCTCAATGGGTTCCTTGTTGGGAACTGAACAAAAGGCACAACAGGTTCAGTGATGGCAGAAACTTGATTCCCTGGAAAAAGAAAATCTATCTGTCCCTCATCAGCATCCCAAAAAACCCCAAACAGACTCTGGGCTTAGGGAGGCTCTTGGATTTTTGCAGCATTGCACATCTCATAGCACACACAAAATGGATCAGAAATGCAAGGCTGGTACTTTGCTGCTTGACTATTAAATTGCTGTTTCCCTCATGAGTAAATATCAGGACTGTCCAGCTGGACCTTTTCTGACTCTCTGAGGAGAGGCTTGGTGCATTTCTGGGAGCTTTACCAGGAGTCCTCACACCTCTGCTGATGAGGGAGGACACACTTGATCCTCCATTAGAAAAATCCTCTTACAGAACCATTTTTCAGTGCCCCTCCAGGCACTCCAAGCTCAGCCCAAAGGGTTTTCCATTAGCAGGCTACAAATCCACCTGCCTGATTCTTGTGTGCTGCTCTCATTTCACTGTCATACAGCAGAACTGCTCAGAAAAGATAATTTCTAGCAACAAAAGCAAGAACTTACTTTTATCTTTCTTCCCCTAAACTTTGTGGGCACCCTTGTGATGGAAGCCACCTCTTTGCTGTGCTGTGGCTGTGCCTTTCCCCTGTCACGGTGCAGAGGGGAGGGTGGTGCTGCTCAGATGATGACATTTTACCACTGAGGATTGAATAAAGAAATGATTTATAAAGAAATGTGTCCCCACGTTCACGTCCCAGAATTCAAGAATGTCCCCTCTCACTTGCCTCTGCTTTGCTGTCCTGTGCATCCCCAGCCACTGAGGAACAGTAATTTACAAAGTAAAAACTTGATTAATCAGGTATTTTGTCACCCAGTGGGCAGATAAAAGCTTCAGAGGATGTTATTTTATGCCAGTGAAGATTTGGCCAGAGGCAGTGGGCAGTTTAAACAGCTCCAGCCCTGGAAGGTGTTTTGGATTTGCCACTGACTGCAGTGACAGCAAAACTGGGCCTTGCATGGCAGGCAACAGCTCCTTTCACCCTTTCTTCCAACCTGGTGTCAGAAATTGCTGGCCAGACCTGCCATCTCATTTTTCTATTTACAGTCTGCACAGAATCATTTCCCCCCTCAACCTAAGCAGCCACTGACATCATGCTGGAGATAAATGTCCTGTGGCAGTGGCCCAGCACGAGATAGGATGGGAAAAGGGTCAGTGTGTCGGAAACAGATAATAAATAACATCAGATGTAACATTATTGAACTCAAAACTCTTATATTAGATATAAGGACTCTGAGATATGCTACAGCCCTTAAAATAGGATAAGAATCATAGTGCTATTAGCTGTTAACACTCTGCAACACCAGATACTTGTTGAAAGGGACTATTGATCAACAGAGATGGAAAACAGGTTTTTGGCAGCTGCTTGCCAGTTGGAAGTTAATATGGGAGTCAATTACCACCAGATAAATGTCCCTTCTGCAAGATCACCAGCAGAAGCTTTTGGAAGAGGAAGATACAGGCATGGCTTTAAATACCATTGCTATTCAGACAAAACCAGATGGGCTTAAATATCAGTACTATGGTCCTAGAAATTAATTTTTCTGTGAAGTGAAAGGGTTATGGTGGAAAGCAAAGCAGCTCAAGGACAAGGCAAACCAGCCCACACAGAGTGTGTGTTACCCCTCATGGTCCTGCACCAGCCAGGGGGAAAATGAAAAATGAAGTGACTTTTCCTCCCAGTGTGAGATGGGGGGACTGACTAAATGCCAGAAACCTGCAGGACCCGCGAGTGGGAGAGGCGGTGCTGCGGAGCGATTCCCTCTGGGGAGGGAGCCCGGCACTGCACCGGGAATTACACAAGGCAGCAGGGCCTGGGAACTACTGGGGAGCTGCTCAGCAGCACGAGGAAGCCACAGCTCTGTCCTCACCTCTGTCTGCTTGTGCAACACCACCTGCTCAGAAACTGTTTCCTCACGCCGGCAGGAACCCAAGGAATCTGAGTTTAAAACCAAAACCAGTTTGAGTTCCCAGCGCTCCAGTGCACAGGGGCTGGGAATGCTCAGACCCAGCTCCGGGCACGCAGCATGTGACAAGGACCTTGGGCTGACATTGGGGAGGTTTATCTTGAACAATCTGTTTGCTCCTGTGTGCAGGGCAGGCGCACAGGATAGCATATCACACGTCAGTCCCAGCAGTGGGGGCTGCCAGCCCCACCTGCTCTGGGGCAGGAGGGAAGGGTTTATCAGCATTGCCAGTTTGGGCTAAACCAGCCTATTGTTTTCATAGAATCCCAGAATTTCACAGAATCCCAGGTTTGGTTGGGAGGGACCTTAAAGCTCATCTCATCCCACCTTCCACTGTCCCAGGTTGCTCCACACCCGTCCAGCCCGGCCTTTCCTCCCCAAACATAACCCATAAGGTGAGGGCTGGTTCATCCCTGCTTTGTTGATGGAAGTTGTTCACTCACTAAGTTAATCACTAAACCAAATTCCCAACAATTCACTGCAATTGGGTGGAACCCTGGCCTGCTTGCCACCCTGATCACAGAACAATCACTCCAGGTTTGTTATCTACAGCTACCAGGGCATGGTGACAGGGCGTGCTCAATGGACACATGAATAAAGTCTGGTTTTCAGCACTCAGATGTCCCTGAAACACTTGGCTTCAACGATTGCTACATCTACCTGCCACAGCATTTACACTTGTGACTGGAAATCTCTGCTTTCTGCTTTTTTCCTATAATTTTGGGTGGAGTTTTGCCCACTTTATCCAATAAATCCTCACCCCAATAAATGCATAAATCCCTGTCCCAAGCAGGCACTGAGAACTGAATAAGAGGAAGGAGTTTAGCTTACCAGGAGCTCATCTTTCTGTTTTGCATCCATTTCAAGGAAGTGTCATGAGGGTGTCAAGTGCTTTCCCTGCAATCTCGCCAGCTCTGGGAAGCAGCCACTTCCTTCCCAGCTTTCAACACCGTCCTTGGAAAAGATAAACATGGAAAGCATGTGCTAGAAGGAGATAACCCAACGACTAAGGCTTTTGGGAATGGGAAAGGTGAAGGAAAACCAGCAACTGGTGGCATTGCTTCAGCACAATACAGGTCACAGGATCATTCTGGGAGTCTTTAATACCAGGCAGGTAAAAGTTGCTGGCTGGCAAAGTGAGCCCAGAGTTTTACAGCATCAGAAGAATCACTCTGGTTAGACTTAAGGAGATTAGCACAGATGTTACAATTCCATTTCCTAGATTTGGCTTGCAGAGCAAAAGCACACACTCAAATACTGGAATACAAAAGCAAAATGAAGTAACACAAAAAGCACAGGAGACTTTTCAATAACTAAAGTATTAGTTCTTTGAACATCACCACATATTCTGTGATCTCAGCTTGAAGATTCAGCAAGTCTGATATAAGTAGTTTGTGTCAATAAGCCTAAAAGAGACCAGGCTTATAGGCTACCTATTTAAATCTGGGTTTAGGATAAAGTATCCCTTCCCAAGCTGAGGACAGATGAGATGGCAGCTCTAGTTTTAGGCTCAAACTTTCAGGACATGTGCCACAGCAGCTGCAATAATGGCCTGAGGAGGAAAAGGAATGGTCCAGTGATTCTTAAAATAGAATATGGGAAGCCTAAGTTCAAAGGCTTGATACAACACGGATAAATTCCTTTGCAATGTCAGCTATGCCTGTAAACTGATGAGGAATTGTGCACTCAGTCTGGATTTTGAGTAAAAGCATGACAAAAACTGGAAAGAGAGGCTCAGAGGGGGCTCACACTGCTCGGGTGAGTGGAGCTTGTCCAGCACTGATCTCTGAAGGTGGCAGAGGATGGAGGCTGCTGGGGCAGCGCTGCTTCTGCTTTCTAGAAGTGACTCTCATTAGACCGTGGCAACCCGGGCTCCAGCCTCCCCAGGTCTGCTGAGCAGCTTTTGGACGCTACCTGCCACTTGCTGGCCTGCCAGCCCCATTCCGTGTTTCCTGGTACCACCGTGTGGCGAAGGGAAGGAACAGGCTGTTAATCACCGCGTGTTAATGAGCTAAACAGCCCCGAACGAATCCCTGCGTCCGCCGGGCTGTGGCAAGGAGCACCGGGAGGTTGCCAAATCCAGCCTTCCCCTGCCAACGTGCCTCAGATCCAGCTTGCCTCTGAAATCTGGATATTTTTTGCAAGAGCAATTAATTCAGTATCAAGGGAATTTTTCTCTGTGGGGCTTGGCAGCATGGAAGTTATTTGGATGGTACGGCAGGGGAAACCTGGGCACCTCCAACCAGGCTGCAGGCCAAAAAAACCCATCCACCAAACACCCCCAGCACAGGAACAACCTCTGCTATTATCTCCAGTAAGAAGGAGATGATGAGAAAAGCCAATTTAATTGCCCAAGTTTACAATCAGTCCTCAGGATAAACTCAGAACCCCTAATACAGGAATGTTCTGCTCTTGTGCTGAGGCAAGACTGAATTCCATCAAGAAGCACCAAGACACCACTTCAATAGAATAAAAACAAACAAAATCTGTCTGGGCAATGCTAAAATAGTAATCCAGATTAATAGTAGTGCAATAGTAACTCCTCTCCAGGAGGAGACTGCCACATACACCCACCTCTGCACAGCAACCAACAAACTTGAGAGCAGGGGAGAGCCGCTGCCTGCAGGGAAATTTGTTCAAAATCCAAAAGTAACATCAGTGGGATAACTGAGTGAGAAAAAATTAAATCTACTATCAAATCTCTTTAGAAGGAGAAAAGTAGAAATTTCATTTGGGGTTTATGTGTCCAGCAAAATGCAGAGAATTGTGGTACCTACTCCACACCTGGGCCACCTGCAGCCACCCTTGGACTGCTCCTTCTGCGTTCTCCAAGTACTTTCTCCAGGCTGGTTTGTTGTACCCAAGGCAATGAAGTGTTTTTGTTTGGAGGTTTTAATGCATTTTAAAAAGTCTCAACTTTATGAACCTTTCCCTGAAATTTTCTACTCCCGTTTCTTCTGCCACATCACAGATTTTCTGGCTCCCTCTGTAAGGACACGGTTAAAACGCTAAAAAAAAAAAAAAAAAGACAAAACAGTTTTTAATAAAAGGTCTTTAAAAAGCCCAGTCTCTCACATCAGAAATCTTCTAAAGCCAACTTATTAAAGATCTTTATTAGCCTCAATCATCTTTACCACAGCTCCCCCTGTGCCATCTCCTTCCCATCCCTCACAGATGATGGGCTCACTCTGTAAATTGTGAGTTTAACTCAAGCTCCATTTCATCTCCACCAACTGCAGGAGAAGGTGCCATTTCTCAGGAATTATAGTCAGCAATATTAGTCCCTGGATATGGTATTACCATATCTGGGATGATTTAGGGACAATGAAATCCCTGTGCCATCAAGCTGCATGATTCTTCTGACAAAAATGATCCTGCAACTCAATATCCTCTGGATGCACTCACTGAATTCAGTCCATTTTCCTTCCTTGCTCCCTTTCAGCCCACCCGTGGCAGGGCTCGGGGATGGGAGGAGGATACTGTCGCTTCTTCAAACAGAATTGAGCTCTGTGAAGGCAAAAGGAAAACTGCTGCAGGGGGAAATGATTCTGAAACTCAAAACTGTTAATCCTAGGGCACTGTACTGGGAGGAGCAGGGACTTGGGGAGTCCTCCTGGCATGGTCCAGTTCACCTTTCTCATGGTTTTCAGCCCAATCCACTTTCAGTTTAACATAAACCCATGGCTGGGGGGAAGGTGGCTCTGGAGGATATGGAGAAGTGACCACTGGCTGGCAACTTGCTCACGTTAACTTCTGCTCAGTTTAATTGTCGCTGCTTTGGGGGGAGTCCAGAGACTTTGCTCTATAATTTATCAGTAATTTCACTGTTCTTAAAACCCCAGCAAAATCCTGAAGTATTGGGAAAACAAGGATCATCCCCAATATCCATTTCCAGCATCCCAAAGGCTTCAGCCCTGTGCAGAACCTGGCCATTCTTTGCAACTTCACCTATTAAGAGGCAAATAAATGACAACAGCAGTTTGGCCCTATTTCCCAGGTGACTTGTGCTGAAATCAATAAATGGAGACACAAATTAGTGGCAGAGCCCTAATACTGCATGGATTAAACCCGTACTGGTGCTCAGCTTCAAGGCCTGCTATGGAGCACAGAACTCATTTGCCTTTCTGTTGCCAGTGGTGATTTTCTGGACCCTGGACGTGATGTTTCCCAAAGTGCCAGCAGGACAAAATCCCTGCTGCTGCAGAGCCCACCCAACAGACCAGCCTGTTAACTGCACCTGGCAGCACCAATCCCATTCCCAACAGATACACAAGAAACAATTTTCCATGTAAAATGATTACAATTTAGCAGAAAAATGTCTGTTCAGCTTCAGGCGTTCTGGCAGGCAGCGATGCAGATTTGTGGTGCCTCTAACCACGAACCAGGCACGGGCTGCAGCTCAGTGCCTGCTCCCCAGCTTTAATTTACACAGCTAATTAGTTGGATTTACTGGCTTCAGCATCCCTCAGTCTCTATTTGCTTTAGGAGAAATAGATGAGCCCTGCCTGTCGAGTCAAGCCCGACAGGCCAATAACTCCAGCAGTGCAGGGCACATCCAGTGGGAAGCACCTCAGATGGAGCAAGCCCTGGAACCTCAGCACCCAAAATATCCATTGCTTTCAGAGGAATTTAGGTGGCAGACACTGCTTAAAATCAGTTTTCGTGCTTGGCTGGAGAGACATCCTGCAAGGAACCACACAGGTCAGCACAGGCTGCTGGGGGGTGGGAAGATGGAGAAGTTGAGGAGTAACTCCTTCAACAAAGAGCAGCCCTGAGAGCCCCCTTCATTAGCAGCACTTCGTTTAATGATCAGGGGTGAAGAGGTCACCCAGCCTGTGATGGACACAGGGAACACCAGAATACTCCAGCTGGCAACTTGGCCACTGGCAGCCCCCTCAAACCCAGCTCCTTTGGAAGTAGTTGGTGATTTGTAGATGCCCAGCAAAGTTAAGACTCTAGAAAAGCAAGGCAGGCTATTTCCAACTTTCGGATTTTAAGATTCAATTGCTATTTTCCTTTCTGCAGTGACATCCCCCTGCCTGGCCGCCCCAGCGACTGCTCAGGAGGTTTGGTGGCTGCTGCTGGTGGGGCTTAATGAAGATTATTAAGCAGGATTATCACCATTATTTATTTTCTGTAAGACATACCAGGGAACACAGGATGGAGCAGTTCCTAGGGGTACATCCCAAACTGCCTTTCGTGCACGCAGCCGCTCCAGGACGCTTCCAGCACTCCTGACATCGGAAATTTCTGGATGTGAAACTCTGCCCTGCTCGTTTTCACTGGATTCCCTCTGAAATCAGCACAGGTTGAAACAGGTCACTGAACTTAATCACAAACAGACACTGAAATCCCAGGGAAAGCCAAGCAGAGATGGAAAAAATATTCCATCTGACAGTCACTGAAGGAGACATTTACACAGGGGGTTTGGGTTTGGCTCTGCTCTGGAGCCTAAGTAGCAATTATAAAAATGGTGCGTTTTTACTCAAAAAATCTCGTCTCCTGCTTAGTCACTACCCCAGCCAGGTCTGGATTCGATTAGCAGGAGCAACAATATTCAAGTTTAAGTGCAGAAATGTAACACATCATCAGTTTTATGGAGCCAGTTCTGGTTTCACTCCCAAGAAAAGCTCACCAGAATTTTACTCTTCAGCAGCAAGATCACTGCATTCCTCCCCATTTTTTACAGTGCTACATTTTAGAAAATAAATTATCTCAGTAGATTCACTTACATGTTCCATTTTCAGCCTCCAAGTAAGCCAAGGCTCTAAAAACATCCTGCAGTGATCTAGCTTTTAGGTAAGGAAATCTTGCTTTTAGGTAAGGAAATCTCGCTTTTCAGGTGTGAATTACAACAATTAATAATCTGAATGAAAACACAAACACAGACATGCACAAAGCAAATGCTCTAAAACCACATGAAGTGAACCAAAGGCAAGAGAAATTAGAGAGCTTTAAGAACAGTCCAAGCCAAACCGTATCCAGCTTTATTAAAGGTACTTTTCATGAACAATCATGGTAATTTAGGCAGGACATGGGCTACAATCTGCAACATTTTACAACAACTGTCAAACTCCCCTCCCTTTGTGGACTACTGCAATGGAGAAGTTGCTAAAAACCGTTAAGAATCTTCAGCTTGCACTTGTAGAGGACAAAGTTTAGAGTGAGGGTGGACACGTTCACATCCGCACGTTGTCTGACAACTCTGCACAAAGCCACCCTGACTTGGAGAGGAAAACAAACTTGAGAGGCAGATTTCTGTATCTGAGGGTCCACAACGGAAAAGAGGAAGTGCAGCTCCTTTTTGAGCCAGTATATCCCAGATTGGACACCAGGAATCCGGATCATCTAACAGCGGAACGTCCCAGGATGTCAGTTCTGCTGTGGTTTGGAGTGACGGGCTCTGGGTAAACAGGGGGACACCACAGGAGAACTGATGGCATTGGGATCTGGAGTAGGCAACAGCATCCTGGGAGCTTTGATGTCCACTTGGACACAACTGACACGCAGCACGGGGGAATCCCTTCTTCCTCCCTGCAGGAAGGGCCCTTCTTCCAAAAACTGGGGGACTGGCAAAAGCTTTTCTTATTAAAATTTAGGTTTTGAGAAATAGACTAAATGACATTTGTCCCCATTGCCCCCCACCCCCCCAGAACACAACAATGAAGCGGTCTGTGTGCTAACAACATAGCTTAAAAAAAAGTAAACCAAAATTCTGCATTGTTATAAAACTTGATAAAAAATAGTATTTCAAACTGTACAGTCACCAGAAGTACACAGTTATCAAAAATTCACACGTTTTACTTGGCTTCACCAGCACCTTCGGCTTTCTGTGCCTGAAAAAGAAAAGGGGAACAAGTCAACACATTGAAAAAATGGGACACTTATTTTTCTATATAGTAAAACCCTGAGCAGAACAAATCCTCTCTGGGCTGCACAGCTGATATTTAATAAAATTAAATTTAACATCTGTTGCACCCTAAAACACAACTTAGAAGTTGCTTTTTGAACTTTGCAGAACAGTAACTTCCATGTGGCAACATCCCCTGGCAAACAGACAACTTTAACTCTTTACCAACACCCCCCTCTGTGCTAAGTGTCCTAAGCAACACTCCACAAGCCAAGACCTGTCCCGCTCCGAGAGGGAAAGGAATCAAGGCTGGTGCACAGCAGGCTGCTGGGATACCTGGTCTGTTTTGGCATCTCCATTTTCTGCAGGGTTGTTTCCCTCTTTGCCAGCATCAGCTTTTCCTTTCTTCCCCTTGGGCACCTTCTCGCTCTTCTGTAAATGCAAGACAACATTTGCTGTCAGCTCCCAGCAGCCAGACACGAGCCACGGCCCCCGAGCGAGGGGTGCTGGCCCCAAAAGAGCAGAGACACCAAGGTTTGTTTGTTAAGGGATTGACAGCAAGTGTGAAGTCTTCACTTCGGTGTTTTTTATGCAAATTCTGTAAAATCTGCAAGTTTTCAGTTCAGCTTTATGCAGCGATGATGCAGCTCCATTTCCTCACTACACAGCTGTTAATCAAAGGTTTGTCAACTGTTGTTATTGCCAGGCAATGCCAAACCTCATCACCCATTTATTTACCTTTCCAAAGAGCCCTGACCCAACTCACCTTTGGAGCTGCTTTTTTAGGTTTGGGCTCTGGCTTGGGAGGAGCGGGCTTCTGCAAGGGAGAGAATATCTGTGTTAGAGACTCGTGGAATGGTTTGGCTTGGGAGCACCTTAGAGCTCCTCCAGTGCCACCCCTGCCATGGCAGGGACACCTTCCCCTATCCCAGGGTGGCTCCAAGCCCCATCCAACCTGGCCTTGGACACTTCCAGGGATCCAGGGGCAGCCACAGCTGCTCTGGGCACCCTGTGCCAGGGCCTGCCCACCCTCACAGCCAGGAGTTCCTTCCCACTATCCCAGTCCTCTGGCAGTGGGAAGCCATTCCCCCTTGTCCTGGCACTCCAGGCCCTTGTTCAATTCCTGCTCCAGAGAAACAATTTTTTTTTTTTTTTTAAACATTCAGGTCAAATAGCTTAGTACTAGGAAAGCAAATAAAAACATTTGAAATGGCAGCAGCTATTTGGTTTGTCCATTATTTTACCACTCCCATAGCAGCACACAATGGGGCAGGTCCTTAAGGCAGGAACTTAATTTTCACCTCCAGCGCTGACACACATTTACACGCCCAGTGGTCATGTGTAAAACCACCCAGTGTTGTGACATCTCTGCCCAGCCAGAGGATACTCACAGCAGATAACCTCGCTGATCTCCGCTGTGGCTGTTAGAAAAGGAGAACGGTTCCATTGAAATGACGTGGAATATGAACTCTCAAAATCTCACAAACTTGCTCTCTTTCCAAAGTAGTAAACCCCCAGAAATTATATTTATAGTTCTTTAGTTTTAAGAAATTAAGGTGGTAGTTTCCCAGTTTCCCTTTTTCTGTGTTCTCAAGAAAACATGAGGCTACGCCATTGAAATTACTAACAGCTAATGATAGTTGAGTAGATTTTTCATGGTTAAAGTAGAGTTCTCATGGTTAAAAAACAGTTAAGACTTTGAAAAGTCAGAATCAATTGATACCAACCCTCCCCCCTACTCCCCAGTTATTCTGATGACGTTAAACCTCATCTTCCAACGGAAACACTTGATGATCCAACTTTCTCAAAACACTGAACTTCTTACCTCATCCTTAACTTTGGCCTTATCGCCCTTGGTCTCTCCTTCAGCCTGGGGACACGGACACAGGTTGTAGTGACAAGTGATAGACAGGATTCCCAGTCCCCAGCCGCTATTTTAACCCCCAAATCTCAAGGGGAACATCCCCATCCCACGCCCGGCGGGTACCGGCCCCTCCCCGCGGGGCCGGGGCGGGGGATGCCGGGGCACAACCGCGCACCGACGCAGCCCAGGCGGGGCGGGAGCCGCCGCCTCCCCGGGCCGTGTGCGGGGGCGCCGCTGCCCCCTCAGGGCGGGCTCCCCCTCCCGCCCCCG
>VXBC01001113.1:80753-91914 GCA_013399945.1 Ploceus nigricollis
GGGGGGGACACCCCCACCCCGCGCCCCGCCGCGGTCCCGCGCGCAGGTGAGCGGAGCTGTTCGTTCAGCACCTCCGGCCCCGCGGGGCCCCCGCGCCCGGAGGGGCTCCCGGGGGAAGCACCGAGAGCCCTTTTTCCTGCAAAAACACGGGAGATGCGAGAGCTGGAGCCGGAAAAGGGGGCGGCAGTGCTGGAAGGAGAGAGAAAAATGTTAAAAAGCAATAAAATGACATTAAATCAATTCACACAGGTGCCTGCTGCTGGTGCCAAGTGACTCGGGAAGTTGGGCTCCTTCCAAGGAGGGACATTCCTCACACCTGGCACAGCCACAGCCCGCGTGCTACAAATCCAACTCAAGGTCTTCATCACCACTTCACCGTGCCCTAAACTTTTCACTTTTTAGTTCGGCCTCATTCAGAAAAACACCCCAAGGAACAGCCCTTCCCCCCTTCCCTGCCCAGGTAAATTCAGGCTTTTTCAGACCTCAGCTGCACATTTTTCCAGCCACGCTGATTTTTCCCATCTTCAACCCATATAAATTAATGATGGAGGTTCTGTTCTCACTGACAGAAGCCTGTAGCTCTATTCCCACAGATTCGCTGGAAAGATGCACTCCTGAAACTCTGGAGTTTGCCTGGGTAACTCATCTCCACCCTCTAGCAAAGGAAGGCTCACAGGGGAAAGAACTGCTATTGCATTTGCTGGAATAACTGAAGCAGGTGAAATGTACAGAGTCAGGTAACAGGAACCTTTTGCCACTGCTTGAAGGACTCTTCCTCCTCCCCAGATCCAGTGATGCCTTCTATAAAATGGATTAAAACTTCCCATACAAGTATTTTATAAACCAGATCCTTCACTTACCTCACCTGCAACAGCACCAGTACTTTGTGGAAAGCCACCACTGTGGCTTTTGTCACCTCTAGAGTCATAACACAATGGAAAACTTTTTTTTTCTTACGGCAAAAATGCATTTTTTGAGTAGAAGAGTCTCCCCATCAGCCTGGCAAAGCAGACTGGAGAGTTTCCATCTCGTGGAGAGTACACTGTTTCCAGTTTCCTGAAACACTGAGAAAATAAAATACAGCAAAAGAAGTTTAAAATCAACAGCTCTCATCATCTCAGCACATTTTTATCCAAATTCTCTTTGCTACTTACACAAGAGGTGGTACCTGCACAGAGCTTCACTTGGGCAGGCTTTGGGGTATCAGCACACTGCTCACACTACACTGTAAAAATAACCTTCAAATCATTCCCAGGCTAACAGGAATCACATGAGGAGTCTGTCACAGATTAAATATTATTATATTCAGCCTGGATTCCAGCTTTATCACACCTTAAAATAAGCAGTTCTACATACTTTTAAACATTCAGGTTATTTTTTAAATAACTTTGGTATTAATATACTTTATTCCCAGTTTGACTACACAGTTCTTCACAATCACAGGCCAAGTGCTCAGTGTGCAGCACTTACAAGGCTGTTAAATCTGCATTTTGTGGTTTTCACCTGGAGGTAAGAAGAAACACTTCAAACCCAGCAACAGCTGGTACTGCCACACCTGTGTGTGCATCAGGAGCAAAAATCAAGACATTTTCAAGATATTTTAAAGATGGTGGGGACGGAAACCAGGAGGAGCGAGAGAAAGAGACAACCTCGGAAATCAGCTTGTCCATCTCTCTGCCAGTGGAACACTGAGAACAAGTAATACTCCACAGCTGGCCACTCCCATTAGTGCCAGCCAAACTGCCCTTCTGAACCATTTTGGCTGGGGTCAGAGGTTGGTTTTGGCTACTGTATTCCTGAATTAAGCCCACCCTCATTCCCTGGAACTCCCTCAGAGGGTTTGGCATATGGTAGCCATCACCTGTGTTTAGCCAATTTCCTTTCCTTCCTGAGAAGGTTCATTCCTAACCAATCCTTTTTTTCCTGCCTGCTCAGAGCCTTTCCCAAGGTCAGTGTGGTCCAGCACCAGCACCTTCTGCACCTGGGTTTTCCCCACACACACTGCTCAGGAGAGATCTCAGAACCTGCTGAAGCTTTGGAGCAGCTTTTTTTCTTTACAGCAAGGCTGGGAATCTTTCTTTTAGCTCTCTGGAAACCAGGAGTGGATACATCCCACCCAGCAGTCAGGTGGGGAAAAGACAAGATGCTCTCAGTGAGCAGGCAGTGGGGAATGTCCCTGACACCAGGAATAATCCTCTCCCTGCAGAAAGCAGGGCTCTCTTGATGGAACAGCAGAGGACATCTCAACAGGAGATTCCCTACTGCAAAGCCATGAAAGAATCCGAGCCCAAACTGATCTAACAGGCCTGAACTGGGCTGGCTGGGCCAGTTCAGGAGGAACCAGAGAACTGCAGGAGGCTCATTGCAGTTAACTTCTTGTCACCGGAACACCTGGCCTGTCAAGGACCCGGCAGCAGAGACCCAGCAGGGTGCAGGTATCTGTCACCAGGGCAGGGAGGTGACACAGGACGGCACCACCTTCCTCAGCAGCATCACAGACCAGGAGAGTTCACAGTAGCCATCCCTGCTCCGGGCAGGGCCAGCGGGACGGGCGGTCCTGGAGCAGCCCTGGCTGCCCCCGGCAGGACCCCGCTGAGCCAGTCCCTGTGGGCAGCAGCTGCTGGCTCTGAACACTGAGTTCCCCAGAGCCCAGCACCTGTGTCATGCAGACACTGGACACAGTCTCTCGAAGAAGTCTGCTCTCTTGTGCTCCAGGGCCTGCAGGAAGCCCTGGATCCTCTCCTCCCGCAGGGCCGTGCATTTCTGCAGCAGCGTCCGCCGGCGCCGCGCGTCTCCGTGGGGCACACACCCTTCCTGCTGCAGCTTCTTGGTCACGTAAGCCTGGTCCCTCTCCATCTGCTGCCGCCTCCTCTCCTCCAGGTAGGAGTCTCTGGCCTTCTGGAGTGAAAGCAGTGAGTGTTAGTACCTTAGCAGGACTTTCAGCTCACCTGTGGTACGGGGGGGACAAACAGCCTCTGCCTGGCCATGGATCTGCAGGCACTCAAGGCTGGCTCTGGGTCTGCCTCTTCCACCTTGAGGCAGCCTGCTTGACTGGTCACAGAAAATACAGGGATATCCTTCTGGGCCTTGCCTCCAAGACACAGCTCTGCTCAGAGCATTAACTCCTAGTTAGAACAGATAAAAGTCAGGACAGATTGTGGGTAAACCCTCAGATATTGGAATCAGAGAGGAATAGCTACAGGAGAACTCCTGAACCCCAGACATGCACACTCCTATCCTCACCAGTGTTATCACAGCATTTTTGATCCTATTCCCCTGGCTGCTGAAAGGTTTTAGGGGATTCCAGACCATGACTTACAGGGCAATTCTTCGAGATGATCCAGTATTGAGCTAATCAGCTTTAAAACAAAAGCAGGAATAAGCTCAGCATTCCCAAATTTCTGTGATCTAAGAGTGTACTGGCTTGAGACACAGCAGGAGAAAGGCAAAGGCAGGAGCCATCCTTGTCTACCCTTCAAGTATTTGCAATATTTTGTTGTAGAACATCACTTTCTGATTTCTCCTTATTGCACACGTCCTGCCTGCAGCTTCCAACAGCAAAAATACATCAGCAGGCAGGAATATTGAGGTTCTGTTTTTAAAAACTGTAAAACTGGTCACTGTGACATAAACTGACACACACACACACTTGGGAAGTGCTGGTCTTTCAAACAAGCAAGAAGAATAATTACTCTAATGAGAGCCTGACTCACTCATCCCCACATTTTTCCTGAGCCCAAGGCAGCTATAGCTCTGGAAATTAGCTTTTGTTGTGCTGGCAATGTGAGCAGAAATATCCCCAGCAAACCCACTGAATGGATGCACTCCAGGGCTGACTTGAACTGCAAGGATCATCATCAGCCTGCTGAGCAGAAGACTTCAATCCCTAAAAGTGCAATTCTGTTTATTGCCCAGAAAAGACTCAGCTCGCTGCTGCAGGGGCAGGCTGGCCAGCCAAGCCCTGCATTCCTTCCCAAGATCTGCCAGGTACCAAAAGCAGAGTCCAGCTGATGCTGGGACTCCATGGAGAGCAACAACCAGCTGGGAAATAAAATGGCAGCCATTAAAAGTGATGCTGTTTGAGCTGATGGAAGGAGAATATCTTTTGTGCAGTACCTCCAAATCAAGGGAGGTTTCTGTACCTTGTCACCCCTTCCATCCTGCTGCCCATCCACATTCCAAAAGCAGCAGCACATTCCCAAAGCAGACACAGCTGCTGTAAAACCTCCTGGCTTCTCAGCAAGTCCCCCCCAGCCCCACCATCCTCACTGGCAGCAACCGTTCCACCAAGACAATTTGCTTCCTGACCTCTTTTGGATTTCAAGATCACCAATTTTAAATTTAAAAAGACCCAGCTCCTAAATCTCAGTTCCTCTGAGGGAGAAGTCCTCCCTTTGCACAATTGTGAGGGTTCCCTGGGAAAAAAGGGCAGCCTCAGACACTGCAAAGTGGCTCTTACAGGGAGACAACTGACCAGAGAACAAATGTGGACAATGAGAAACCTTGATAATAGCATGGCATGAACACATCCAGCCACCAACCAGAACTAAGAAAAGATGAGAATAGCTGGGAACAGAAGCTGCATTTGTTGCCTGTCAGAAACCAGCACCAGGAGCAAAGTCAGAACAGTGACCTTACTGTTCCAGACAGAGGCCAAGCTCATGGCAATGACAAACACTACTGCCTTTTTTGCTTCCCTCTTCATGCAGAAGGTGAACTGCCATTAGTTGTACTAATACAATGAATTGCTGGTAGGAAAAGGGCAGACTTGGGCCAGAAATAGGAACAAAAGAGGTTAAGGACATGGAGAGTTTGGATGCTGCCAGACTGGCTGCACTTGATTAAATTCAGCCATAACCACAACTGGCTATAATCTCTTTGACAACTCTCAGGGGTGAGCAAGGTCTCTGAAGGTAGAAAAGGGCAATGTAATGCCTGTTTTTAAAAAGAGGACCCAATAATTAAGGAACAGACACATTTAGCAGCGAGATATGGTGGGGATGCAGAGCTGCCACACTGAGGTCCTTCTGCCAGTCACTGCTGCCTCTGTGTCACAAGCTGCTGCTCCCCACATTTCTCCATCAAGAGTTCCAGCTCCCACCCTTGTTTTGCTTAAAAATAGCCAAACAACTGTCTCACTACTGAATTGGCCAAGCTGTATCAGAACCAGGTTGGGGAGAGCTCACAGCAACAGATCTAAAAGGAGAGGAACAATGTCAGTGAGCAATAGGAACAATCCCTTCAGCAGGTACATCTGGACCCACCTGAAAGAGGACACTTGTCCACAGACTCACAGCTCAGGCTGCCTCATTTCAGCTCTACACCCACTAGTTACAACCCTAAAAACAATAGTGGAGTTAGAGGAAGAGCATGTGGGTACTCCCTG
Source organism: Ploceus nigricollis (assembly GCA_013399945.1). NCBI lineage: Eukaryota > Metazoa > Chordata > Aves > Passeriformes > Ploceidae > Ploceus > Ploceus nigricollis. Next base: position 86,140 of record VXBC01001113.1, read on the forward strand.
ATTGCTCCAGTGTGAGCACAGCACGTGCTTAGAGCACTGATGAAGTGTCTGGGTTGAACTGGCAGATTTCACCCTGTGGCAGACCAGGAGTGTTCACTGGGTGTGTGAGGTCTGGGACAGATGCTCCAGCTGGTGGAATGAGCACTGAGTAACAGAGACAGTGCTGACTTTGGATATTTTGGGTCTTGCTGAAAGTAGAGGAGTCTGGCCACACACCAAGGTGTTGTAACAAGCCACAGGGTACAGGAGAAGCCACACATGAGCTGCTACTGAAACAAGATCTTAACTAGCAACCACTGCTCCCACTCTGCAGCCTCTCACCTGATCTCCAGCTGCTGTGCAGGTAACACATGGGGCTGGGCCTTCCACTTCCCCAAGGCTCCCTTACCTGTAAAGCACTGTAGTTCATCTGGAACTGAAGGATAGCTTCACACAAGTTCCAAAAGGAATATTCTGGCCACAAGACTGATTGAAACACCAGGCAAGAATGGGATGTCTGCAGAAAGGAAGATCACCAACAATTTAATCACTGAGCAAGAGAAAAAGTCATTAAGATGCAACTCTGTTGGGCAAACTATGCCACTTTCCCCACAAAGGTTTTACCTAGGCTGTGTTATCAGATTCTACTTAAAGTGAGGTAAAAACCAGCTAGGAGAGTCTGAAATTGCACAATGTAGAGTCCTTCTAATTAGTTTTCAATGCTGGGACACCAGTCATCCACTCCTGCAAAGGCATCAGCAGAATTCTTTCTAATGCTCTGTTGGTCTTCAGAGAGGTATTTTTAATAGCTTAAGCATCACAGACTTATAAAAAACCTAAAATAGCAACACTGGAGTACCAAAGGCTAAGGGAATAACAGTTGAACTGAGGATCAGGACATGACATTTAAGCCATTCTTCAAATGACATCTCATGATATTCCTTACTGCCCACTCATGGCATTTAAATTGCTTAATGAAGCCAAGAGCTGTGGTGCACTGAAGATATCCTTGAGCTGCATGATGAAAGATTTCAAGTCAAAACCTATTTTTGCCACCAAGTTCCTCACAGTTTGAGGTAAATAGGTTCCTATGATGACTGCTAAAACAATCCAACACTTAACAGGACTCCTCTACCACTGAGAGGAGCAAGCAAAGTGTTATTTCACAGCATCACCACCACCCAGGGCATAGGTGTGCCCTAAAATAGGGGAGGAGAGGGGATGCCTTGGTAGGTAAGCACAGCTCAGGCCAGACAACTTCTGAGAACTTGCCAATTAAATAATTTGGAGTGGGAATAATTTGATGTGGTTGCCTAAAGGCAATTGGGTTTTGGCTCCAAACTGTACATATAAAAGAACATGTGAGCTTCAGCTGAAGCAACTCCACTCAAATGTTCTCTACAAACAAGTAATTATCTAAAGGTGAGGAGAGGAGCAAAAGGATGAGAATTCATGATTTTAGGCAAACACAGACCTGCCAGAAAGCTCAGAGGTGCCCCAGCATTCAGTCCATCCTGGAAGTTACCTGACCCCAGCAGAAGGAGTTTCAGAGCCCTCACATCTGCTTGCACCTGGAGTCAGTGGAACACCAGCACCCTCTGAGGCAAAGATGGAACACCCCAAGGAGAGAACAGAGACTTTACCTGCCAGAGCAAGAAGTCACTGAGGCGAACCTCTCCAGAGGTTCTTATCAGCAGGTCTGGGTCAGGGGAGTTGTTGGTGTACAGACACTTATCCAGCAGCGACTCAGACACGTCACTAAGAGAGACACAGCTTATCAGACACCCTTCCTGACCTGATGGATATGGCACAAACCAGAATTAAGGGCTTTTATGTAAACTCAGGGCTGCAAAAACTGGGTGGTGGAGCTGAACCACAGACAGTCATCAACTTGCTTCTTTTAGACACTGCTGTCTGCTCCACAGGCTATTCCAAATGCTATTTCAGCCCCCAGAGCATCCCACTCCATGCTCTTTGAAACATAACACAGTGGTGGAAGCAGACTGTGAGGGCTTCCATCTGGAGCAGGGAGCAGAGTGTAACTATTCCTTCTCCTTCAGGGTGGAGAAACAGTGCAGCATTCATGATTCATCTGTTGTTTGACCTCATAGCTAAGACTGTCAGCCAAGCAGCCAATTGTTGTAGCATAAAATCTGCCTTCACATTTAAACTAACTTAAGACACAGACCTAATTTCTTGTCTGTCTTGGTTGTGTATCTATCACCATGGTAACTGAAATAATAAAAGCCAAACATTGCATAGTAACTTTAAGTCATTTGTTCCAGTCACACTGGTTTAATGAGATCTATTTAAAAGCCACTTGGCTTCTGAGAGGTTTCTCATGCAGTGTGAGTGGTAAGACAGGCAGGATTCATCCAAAAGCCTCACACAGAAAGCCAAGAGTTACCTGGGTTCCAGCAGTCCTTGTTCCACCCCCCAGGCCATCTCCCTGACAGCATTGCTGATCTCATGTCTCGATGTGTAAGCAAAGCAGACGTTCAGAAAGCACCTGCACAGAGGAGAAGGTGTGAAAGGCTCATCCTGGGAAGGCCCAGCAGATGACAGTGATGGGTGCTTGTAGGACCAAGAAGAAAAAAAGAGGTGTAGCATGTCTGACAAGCCCCAGCCCTCAGGAAGAGGAGGAAGACGTGAGGTATCAGCTCTTTAAACTGGGTGTCACTTACTTGTTGTAGTTCCTGGTTGCCAGCACAGCTTGGGCAATCAGCTCCTGGATATCCAAGGGCAGGAGGGGCAGGTCCCCGAGGACACGGATGCACACCCCGTGCTTCTTCAGGTTCTCCCTGCACCCAACCACAGTGGGGACCACAGAAAACACATCAGCCTCTACTGCACAAGTGCCAACATCCACCCACAGCTTCAGCAAAACTGGGAACTGGAGAAAGGCAAAACCACCAAATGGTTCTCAGGTGTGCAAAACTGGCTGAGATTTGATCATCCCAAACCATTCCATCAAGGCACAGTGATCATTCCCCACACCAGTTCCTGAGGTACAGACATAACCAAAGGACCAGGACATGATCACAGATTAGGCATCCCTACCTGTGGAGGCTTAGAATACAACCATGGGCTCTGGACACCTCTAACTAACCAAAAATTAGGACAAAGCTTTGATATTTCAGGAAAACAACATCTGGCACTCTGTGTTTCTGATTGTGCTGTGTTTATCTGAAAGCTGTCCTTGTCCCCATGGTTTGGATGGCACAGTTGTCCCAAATCTGATGTGCAGGGGGAGCATGCATGCACAGAGCTCTACAGCCCACCCAGGCAGGCACAGCCCCTCCAATCTCTGACTGCAGGTGGGGAAGGCTCTCCTCATTAATCCATTCTCACAGCTTGTAACATCCCTGCACTTCCTCGTGTCCTGCTCCAGTTCCACCCTGTGGGACACACGTGGGGGACTCTTACTGCTCCTCCAGGAGGCGGCTGAACTTCTGTCTGGCCAGGTCCATGAGCCCATCCACCTCCTCCTTGGAGCGTTTGAAGTTCTCAATGCTGAAGGCATAAACTGTCACCTCCCGAATGCCCAGGTTCAAGCACCACCGCAGTGTCTGCAAGAAGACAAAATGTAACAATCAGGCCAGCAAGACACAACTCCTCCATGTAAAACCTTTCTGTGGTTTCCCACCAGGCCAGGACTGCATCAAAAGGAATGACTACCAAAAATATGGAACCCCTAGATGTGAATTTCAGATTCATTTTAAAGAACAGGAGGAAAATACCACTATCTGAGGATGAGAATCCATCACAGGGGACTCATCCACCCAGGAAAAGCACCACTGGCTTGTAAATTAACTAATACTGTACCTTTCAAAACCTTTTCAAAGAAAGTCAACCTGTTTCACAGAAATAAAAGCCTTGAGATCTGTAAGGTAGATACTTTAATTGAGTGCAAAACAGAAGAAAAAGCAGCTGAATAGAATGACTCTGCAAGACAACACAGAGAGGAAGGAGCTGAAGTTGTGAATCCTGATGATGAACATCAGCTCCAAGCACAGGAAAAGTGAAGAGAAGAAACACAGGACACCAGTCCAGCAGCAAACCCAGCTCAGACTTCCACCACACAAAGGCAGAAACCATCCTCCTCACCTGTGCCAGCTTATCAAAGCCTTGGGAATGTCCCTGCTGCCTCTCCACGTGACACTTCTGGGCGTAGCGGCGATTGCCATCCATGATGAAGGCAACGTGCTTGGGCATTGGACCTGCCTGGAAAACAGGGAGAAGCACAGGAGAGCAGCAGGGGAGCAGGGCTGTCCCCAGAGCGAGCTCAGCCCCTGTCCCCAGCAGCCCTGCGTGCTCCCAGGGGTGCAGTGCTGTCTCCCTGCAGCTGGAACGAGCAGGGTGCTCCTTTCCTCTTTGCCAAGCCCAGTTTAGGGTCTCCAAAGAAACAGCTCAGTGCTGACAACTGCCTGATCTGAAAAGCAGCTCTGCCCTCCCCATTCCTCTCAGGACAGAGCTGCAGCCATGGAGGAGGGCACACAGGGGGTTATGCTGCATTTTTTATTTCAGAGCCCAAGGGCCTTTTCACAGGCACAGTTACCTTCAGAGAACACAAGGCCATAAGACTTCCCCCCACAAAGAGGAGTGTTCCTTTCCACTGACCTCACAAGGGCAGCACCATCAGTCTCAAGCCTGAGCAAGGAGAGAATTTTCCTGGAACTGGTGAGTTTTTGTTCCAACACTCAGTTTCATTCCTTCAGCTCCCAGCGTGAGGATCTCTCTTCTCGCCCTCCTTTCCATGCCCTGCCTTCCTCAGCAAGGGCACAGATCCTTATTGGCAAGCACTGCCTGCAGCCTTGCTCATTTGCAAGGCTAAGCCTCAGTAATCTCCCAGCCTGGGATGGAGTTTAGGGATGCACATCCAGTGCCAGCACTAAATGCAGCCTTGCCAACAACACTTCCTTTCCAGAGCACTGCAGCCACAGAGACAGTTCCACCCTGAAGAACCTGCCAGCTCTTCACCACAAAACCCACCCAAATCCATCCCTTACCTTAATGATGTTGGCACAGAACCTCTCTATGATGGTCAGCTCGCCCTCTCTGATCCACGACATTTTTTATTGAGAGCTCCTTTCCTTTTTTCAAAGAGAAGACGAAAATAAAGGGGTTAAAGGTGATTGCTTGAGCCCAAAGCAAACAAACCACCTGGGAAAAATCAGCTCTGACTTGCTGCTGTGGGGAAGCTCAGAAACAGGCTCTGGAATTTTCCAGCTGTGTCATCAAACTGGATTCTGCATCAGCTGGTGCAAGGAAAACCATCCCTGAGTCCTGCAGCCTGCAGGACTGGTTCGTACAGACCCACCCCGGCACTAACAGCGCAGACCCAACCGCCTGGACTTCATCCCACCCTCCAGGGGCAGCAGCAGCTCGAGTTACACTCACGAGTTCATTCTCCATGTGGGCTTTCTCGGCCTCCTCCCTCAGGAAGAGATCCCTTCCCACAGCCACAGCCACAAACATTAGAGCAAGGAATTGCTGAACCTCGGGCTGCTCCTAAAGCTCTTAACGCTCGGCTCGTACGGCTCGGGCTGAGCCCACCGAGCGCCACCGCCGCCTGCTAATGGTCAGCTAATGGCAGCCGACCCTTCAGGCGCGGTTTGACCCAGCGCTCCCAAAGAACGCCCTTCACAGACGGCTGCACGCCCGGGGCAGCGCGGGCCGGGCCGGGCCTCGCTCCCCGCGCCAGGCGGGCGCAGCAGCCCACGGGACCCGTCCCGCTGCCGGCAGCGAGCGGAGCCGCCCGAGAGCGGGACGCACACCCCGGCCCTGCGGGTGCCT
>VXBC01001113.1:126685-156823 GCA_013399945.1 Ploceus nigricollis
GAAGGCGGAGACGAGCCCGAGGTGTCGGCATCAGCGCGTTTATTGCTCCGCTCCGCCGGGCCGGGGGCTCGCTCCGAGGCCGGGGGTCGCGGGGGCGGTGCCGGGGATGCCATCCTGGGGAGGGGCTCCGGGGGCTGCAGGGAGCGCTCCGGCTCAGCGCAGGTGCAGGAGGAGCGCTGCCAGCACCCCCAGCGCCACCGACAGGAGCGGGGCGCTGGCGCCGGGCGGGCTCAGGCTGCCGCTGGCCGTGGCGTTGCTCGGGGCAGCATCTTTCGGAGGAGACACCGCGGCCTTCGGCGCCTCGTCCTTCGGCACCTCTTCCTTCGCCTGGCCGAGGGCCTGGGAAAGAAAACAGCTTCAGCCATCCCTCCCGACAGCAGCACGGCGGTGACAGCCCCGAGACCCCTCACAGGATGGTCCTGGGGGCAAAGGGAGCCGGGGCACTGCAGTGCCCACGCTGCCCCAGCCCAGGCAGGACAAACAGCCTCCTGTCCCCTGGCAGGTTCCCCTCACACTCCAGCTCTTGGCTTTGGGCTTGTCCCAAGGCAGGGAGGGAAGTGAGCTCTCCCTGGAATCTCCACTCTGCTGCTAACCGGGGGCTTTCAGAAATTAGGGGGGAAGTGGAAGCCAGAGAGTGGTCTCTGCTCCTCCGGCCACTGCAAGGAAGTGGAGAGAAGGTGTCGGGCCACGGCCGTGCAGAAGAAGAAGAGGTGGGGTGTGGGAAATGCCCGTGCCGGGAGCGAGGGGCAGGGGGAGGAGGGACGCCCGAGCCCGGGCTGTGCGCACAGGGAGGGTGTGAAATGCAGCACAGCCAGGCTGGCGAGCTCAGGGCAGTTTCTTTCCCTCTCTAACGCTGCCCTGGCTGCTGGAGAAGCGATGCCGTTTCCCACTGTGAAGCACACTGTCTTACACCCCTCCTCAGGGTCCCTCCAGAGATGGGAAAGGACCAGGAACGGAGCCCAAAACTCTGCTCTGCCCCTTCGCCACACTCTCGTCCTTTCTGCCTGCTTTACAGAGGGGGAATCCCAAAATGTAAATGCACCCTGTGGAGCCAGCAGCAGGTCCCAGCTGTGGGGAACTTCACCAGTGAAATAAGCACAAATAGATCCAGCCCCGTTACCAACGTGTTGTAGGAAAAAAAAAATCATCCGAAAAGCTGCCCCAAAGTGCATCGTGCTCCCCAAAAGTGCTGGTGGGTTCATCCCTAACACCCAGGAGAGCCCCAGCATCCTTCAGCATGGCTCTCGGTCCATGGAGCCCCCCAGCAGGGAGGGAAATAACATCCAGTGTGGAGAGGTGAGAGGAAAGCACAGCCGTGTGCCCAGCAGCCCCTCCAGCCCAGCCTCCAGGTTGGACAGGCGGCCAGCGGGCAAAGGAGAGGCTGGAAGATGGGCTGAGAGCTCTGCCAGGGCTACAGAGCTGAGTGGTACCCTCGGGGGAAAGAAAGGCATTAAAAAAGCACCACATGGAAGGGTTTGGACCTTCCAGAGCACAGCACAAAGCTCTTGGCGAGATCACAGCGGTTAAAGCCAAAGAGAAAACCAAAAACGGAGCCAAAGAGAAAACCAAAAATAGAGGTTTCCAGCTGGAAGCAGAGATTCCCAGAGCTGGCTGGAGCCGGGGCCCCGTCCTTACCAGGCACAGCAGGAGCAGGGCGAGCAGGGCGAGCAGGCGGGCGCGCTGCAGGGGCGGCATGGCCGGGGCTCCGCGGGGCTGTGACACTGCCCGTGACACTTCCTCCTCTGCTCCGAGCCTTTAAGGCCGGCGCTGGCACCGCGCACCAATCGCGCCTCCCTTCCCTTCCCCAAAACGTCTGGCGCAGTTTGGGGAAGTGGCACCTGCTGCCTGAAAAAGGTGCCGGGCCCCTGGAGCTGCTCCTCTACATCCCCCGGAGCGGGAATCCAGGGCATCCCTCTGNCCCACTGAGGGCAGAGCCCCGCACACCGTCCTGCAGGACAGAGCTGCTGCAGGGCAGAGAGAACATGTTAGAGATGAGCAAGAATAAACAACCTGGAAAACCAGCACAGACCAATTACAACTTCTTCTTTGGCACGGGGCTGAGAGACAGAGACTTTCTACAGTCTCAGAATCATTTACATATCACAGACCCCGACACCCCGGCACGGGAGCAGCTCCCGTTCCCTGCTCCGTGGCAGGACAGGGATAACTGACAGAACACAGAGATTTTCAGCCCTCCTGGAGTTGCTGAATAGAGCTGAAAGTGGCAAAATAAGATAAAAGGATGCAAAGGCATGAGCACAGGATGACAAACATGGCTGGAAGTGGTGGAGAAGCAGATAAAATGATAAAAATAAAAATCCCCAATGCAGTGGGGTTTTTTGGAAGTACGTAAAAAGAAGCAACAGCACATCCCCAAATAAAATGTTCAAGGAAAGGCTGAAACTCCTCAGGCTCTGCTTCTCCCTGGGGCCTCTCTGCCCTCACACCCACCAAGGACTGACTGAAACCCTCCCTGGATCACCGGGAGGGTTTGCAAATTGCAGCCCAGGTTGGAAGGAACAAACCTCCTTCCCTCCAGGTGGAGCTGGAGCCAAGGTGTCCCTTGGGATTTCAGTTACAGATCCTAAAAAAAGGGGGAAATGCTTCCTTTAACCCCCCAGCTCCGCCTGCTCACGGCAGATCTCTGAGCTCCCTCACCCTGCAGCACAGGAAACAAAAGGGATCCGGTTATGAAAAAAGTCAGTGGAACGTGCTGAGAGCACACACCTGCTGTCTGGGTTCGTGCTGCTGAAGCACATCATGGCGAGCACACCCCGAGCCGAGGGCTCCTCCGCAGAAAAGCTTCACCAAATTTAGCTCGGCTTTGCTCTTTGGGCAAGTAGAAATTAAAGTCTCTTGAGCACAGCCAACATTCCTGGCAGTGTCCAAGGCCAGGTTGGACAGGGTTTGGAGCAACCTGGGATAGTGGAAGGTGTCCCTGCCCATGGCAGGGGATGGAACGAGATGGGCTTTGGGGTCCCTGGAGCCCAAACCCATCTGTGGTTCTGTGCACGCCCCATCAAAAGAGGTAAAACTGGGGGATAATTGGCCTTTCCCGCTCACCCCCAGCTGGCAAGGCTGAGCTGACTGGAGAGCAGCACAGAGACAGCGGGTGGGATGGGGGACACCCAGGAAAGGCTCCCGGCATGGTGGCAAGGTGGGGGAAAGGCTCCTGGGCAGAGCTCAGGGCATCAGCGGGGCCAAGAGCGGGGCCCAGGTGAGAAAACAGAGACCGAGGAAGCAGGTGAGGGAATCGGGAGGAGCTGCGCGGCGTGAGGAGCCTCAGCCCAGGCTGATGGGTGTGTGCGGAGAGAGGCTGAGGAGAAAAATGGGACCCACTCCCATTTAACCCACTTGCTTATCTATAAGAGGACCATCCCAGGTCCTGTCCCGGTCCCGTCCCGGTATCCCGGGGGAACGCGCGCGGTGCATGCTGGGAATTGTAGTTCTCGGGGGCTAGAGCGCCCACCACGTGATCAGCGCCGGGCCAATCGCAGCTGGTCTGGCGTCGCCGTGGCAACCGGCCGTAAACAAGATGGCGGCGGGGGGTGAGTTTTCAGGCGAGGCCAGGCCGGGGCCAAGGAAGGAGTCCCCGCAAGGCACCCTCCGCTCCTGCTCCGGGGGACAGCACTGAAAAAGAGCATGGAGGGTAAAGCCCCTGAGGGATCTGGGGGTTCTGGCCCATCAGGTTTTCATGACACCCCAGGCCAGACCCCTTCCTGTGGCTCCCCTCTCGCACACACAACCAGGAACCAAGGGATTTCTACCTGAAAAATCCTCCCTGCTGGGCAGACCAGGAACCCTGCTCACAGGTATTCGTGCTTTCAGGTGCAGCTCATGCTGACGTGGAGCTCGTGTCCTCTCTGGCAGAAAAAATCTCTCTGTTGGAACAGAAAATAGAGAAACAAGCACAAGAAATCCAGCTGAAGGTAAAAGTCAGCTCTTGCTGAGCCTGCTCTGTCCCCTGCCACAGGAGTTCCATCCCTCAGACCTTGTGTGGGCTCACAAGTCCATCTGTGGCCTGCTGTTAATTACCCAAACGAACCTTTTACAAAGCAACAGAGCAGTGGGATCAGGCCTTGGGGTGGCAGAGGGGACAGCCCCTGCTGGGACTTCTTGCAGCAGCGACTCTCAGCACCCTGGCACTAAGATCAGCAGCTCTTTGGCTTCAGAATTTACTTTTTCCTTCCTGTGGTGGTACATGCCCCCTTTTGTCTTCCGAAACAGCAGCTGCTCACACAGCAGAGTCATCCTGGAGCAGCCCTCTCTGCATCACTGACTAGAATAAATACCCTTTAAAATCTCAGAATAAATACCCTTTAAAATATTAGAATAAATACCTTTTTTTTTTGTTCAGTTTGGATTTTTTTTAAGAAGTGGCTGCAGAGATGCTGGTTTGGTTTCTAGATCAGCCCTTCCCTGCAGGTCTGAGCAGGAGCATCTGGTGCAGGTGGAGCACTGGGAGATGGGTCACCCCCTCCTGGAGCTCTCTGTTTATCCCAGTCAAGGTGTTTGTGAGGTGATTCAGCCCTTGTGACCCTTTGGCCTGTGCTGGGTGGGGTGAGAGGAGCTGCAGCAGCCCTGACGGGTTGTGCCAGCTGTGCCTGGAGGTGCTGAGGCCCAGGAGCTGGCCCAGGAGCTGGCCCAGGAGCTGGCCCAGGAGCTGGCCCAGGCCATTGTTCTGCCCCTGCAGGATGGGAGGATCGCTGAGCTCGAGGAGAAGATAAAGACTCTTCAAGATGGAGAAGGTAAAAAGTGTTCTACCTTTGGCACCTGTGGGAGGGCTCCAGAGCTCTGGGCTTGGGGACAGCTCCTGGATGAGCCAGGAGCCTCCCTGGTGAGAGGTGGCAGCTGCACAGAGGGGCCATTTCCCAGAGCAGAGCTGCACTTCAACGTGTGTCTGTTACTCTGGTGCAAAACATCACTTCCTGACCTGTTTCTCTCTGGGTTTCTGAGTTTCCATGGGTGTGAAGCCAACCACAGAGAGATGAGGATGATCAGAGGAGCAGTAAACACTGCAGGGTTCAAACAGCAGGAAAGCAGCTCCTCACAGCTGGGAGGAACCAAAAACCCCTTGGAGTCTCCACAGGATTCCGGGCCCAGCCTGACTCTAAATTGAGCCCAGCTCTCAGTGAGTCACTGGAGGTGTTTTCCCCTGCTCATTTCCCTGGATCCAGCAGCTTTCCAGCCCCAGCTGGAGCCCACACACGTTTCCTGCAGGGCTGAACGGCCTCGTGTGTGCAGGGCTGTGGTGAGTTCTCCATTTCCTGAGCACAGAACTCAGCTGTGGCTGTCAAACCACAGACATGTGCTCTGCACCCCCTGGTGCACCGTGCTGCCACCCAGCCAGGATTCCAGGACCCACGGGACTGCTCCCTCTGGGCTCCTTGAGGCTGAGGCAGCCAAGCAATTTCCACTGTGTGGTTGCCAGCAGCACCACTCACATCAGCTCCCACGGCATAAAACTTCCCTGGGGCTGTTCCCAACTGTCTTTCAGTTTGTCAACACCGTTGTCAAACCTCTGCAGGGTGAATTGTCACGTTCAGCCCCTGTGTCCCATGGGTGGGAGCTCACTGAGCACAGGCAGGTGCTGCTGGGGCTGTGCCCTGTGTGGCACAGGTGATCCACAGCTCTTCCTTGAGCATCTTCATAGGAACATCAGCTTTTCTCTTACAGATGCTTCTGACTCCCCCACCACAGAAGAACTGGAAATGAGGTGCCTTCAGCTGCAGAGCCAGGTGTGGGAGATGGAGGTGAGGCTGCTCTGCTTGCCCTGAGCCAGCTCTCCTTTGGTTTGGGGTCACTGCAGTCCCAGTTTGGCGTTTTCCAAGCTGCCCCTTTGATCCTCACAACCCTTCCCCTCTGAAAAGAAGGAGCAGGTTGGATGTGAGCAGCAGGGCAGGAGAAGGTTTTAAACACACAAACACCTGTGCCTCCTGCAAGCTTCATCCTGATTTCCAGGGCTGAGCCTTGGGAGGTTCCTCTGGCACTACAAATCTTTCCTCCTCCCTGTTCCCTGCTGCTGATAGAGCTGCTATCACTGCCCTGCCAGGGAGTCTGTCTGTCTGCCAGGGCCAAAGAGCCCCAAGACAAACCTGTTCCACCTCCCTGTCTGCCTCTCCCAGCCACAGCTGACCCCTCTTGGGCTCCCTTTTCCTGTTTCCTGAAGCTTTGGTCACCAAAACTGACCTGAGTCTCCTCCTGCAGCGGTTCCTGAACGACTACGGCCTGATTTGGGTTGGAGAGACACGGGACCAGCTGGAAGAGGAGCTGCCAGCAGGGAGCCTCTGCCAGCCAGGTAAAGCACAGCACTCCTGGCTGGAGCTGCTAGCCCAGCTCCCACTGCAGGCTCGGAGCAGGGAGAGTAGATAAGCACCAAAACCTCAGGATTTGGGTTTTCAGAATTTGGGATCCTGGGCCAAGATCTTCACATCAATCCCTCTCAGGGACACAGACACGGAGCAATCTAACAGGAGCTCAGCAGAAGGTTTAATTTTATATACCTGTGTTTTGTACACCCTTCTGGGGGGAGAGGAGAGAACCTGAGATGGCTCAGCCCTTCAGGAGGAGACCTCAGAGCAGCTGTTTCCTGCAGAATTCACAAACCTGCACGTTTGAGGCTTGGCTGCTCTAATGACATTGACACAGAGTGGGTGGAAAATGGAATCAGTTGCTTTGTGTACATAGGAGCTGTAGTAACTTACCCACAGAGCCTGGCTCCATCAGGGAGTATTGTTTGCCTTTCTTCCCAGCCACCATGTGAGGGTTTAATTGAGACCTGACTCTGCTGTCTGAGGTCCAAGCAGCTTTGGCAGTGGCTCCTGAGGAAGTGGTAACAGAGGGAAAAAAATTATTTGGACTGTAGAGCCAGTGCTGCTTCCTAACCACCGTGCAAGCGTTAGACCGGAGCTTCCCTTAGATGCAGGAGGGGAGAGACAGAGGGAGATCAGCAGAAACAGTTTTGGTTTCAGCTCATTGACCCTTTTCAAGGGTATTTCTGCATCATCCTTTAGCAACTCATAAAAAAAAGCAGAACTGCCAAGGACTTCAACCCAACTAAGATCTTTCCTCTCATTTCCTCTTCTGACTTCTTTCCTCTGTCCCTTCACAACCCTTTTACTGCTTCCCCCTGCCACCCACAAAGCCCCAGACAAACATCCTGGCAGAGTCCCTGCCCTGCTGCAGGCAGCTCTGCTTACACTGGCACCTGCTCAGCACCTGTGCCCTGATCCACTGATCCAATCTGCTTAATCCAGCTGGTGCAGCTCCTCACCCTGCACGGCACAGGGACAGCACAGCACTCCTGGGAGGATCAGCGAGCCCAGCGTGGGCTCCAGGAGCTGCCCCAGGAGCTGCCCCGGAGCTCTGAGCTGCAGCCCCAGCGCTGCATCCCCTGCCCTGCCCTTGCGGTTCAGCACACGCCCCGGGGACCTGGCAGGGCTGTGCCACAGCAAAAGGCTGCACCACGTTCTGCAAACGTGTGAAGGGCAAAGCACAGGCAGCCCAGCAGTGTCAGGGCTCGAGCACACCTCAGATTCACACAGATAAACCTGTCCGGCCCCCGCCCCTGCCCCGTAACTCTGCCCCCTCTGCCGCAGGTGAGGCCGTGGTTTGCAAACGCCAGATCGATTTTGATTTAATCCTGGAGAACATTAAGGATTTGAACTCGCTGGTCGGAGAGGGCATTTCTCAGATCGAGCACACGCCCCGGGGGGCTCGGCTGAGGCGGCCGGAGCCCCTCCCGCTGACCCTGTACCGAAATGGGATCGTCGTGGGACACGGAGCCTTCCGGCCCTACCAGCACCCAGCCACGCAGGTATGGGCAGGGCTGAGAGGAGTCAGAGCCATGCTGCCAGCACTCAGTGAGCCCCAGGAAAGGGGACAGGGCTTCTGAGCTCATCTCAGCCCTGCAGAGGAGCCCAGCTGCACGCTGCATCCCCACAGTGCCTTAAAGCCCCGTGTGCCCTGAGCAGTAATTGCTAGAGATGCAGATGCTGTGTCTCTGGTGCAGACCTTTCTGCACGGCCACAGCACCACGAACAGGAGCAGCCCAGCAGAAAGGTCAGTGCCGAGCTCAGCAGCAAGCCCGAGGTGTGACCAGGAGCTCTCCTGTTGTTTCAGCAATGCCTGCAGGACATCATGGATGGTTATTTCCCCTCAGAGCTGCAGCCACGCTACCCCGAGGGTGTTCCCCTGCAGGCAAGTGCCACACCCAGCTCTTGGGCACGGTGGATTTTGCCGGATGGTCCCCACAGAAGGGGAGGCCGAGGTTTGTGGTGCTGTGCAGGTGTGTCTGGGGCCACGGGAGGCACGAGGGGCACCTGCAGCAGCCGTTACAGGAAGGCTTTCAGCATCAAGGTTCAGGGGTTCCTGTGCCTCAGTGAACCTGCCCTGGAACAAGGCTTCTAAGAGCACAGCAGGCTCTGTAAGAGAAGCAGCACATGCAGGAAATTAAGAGCTGTGTCACAAAAAGGAGGGGAAAAAGTTCTCAAATAGTTCCCCTGCAAGACTCATGAGATTGAACAAGTACCTTTTAAAGAGGATGGCAGGAGAGTTTATTTTGCCACAGTTTAAATGGATTTGGCCACCTGAGGTTCTCTTGGGCCCCAGTTTTTGATTTCTCAGAAATGGCAAAGAGCCAAAGCCACATTTGCAGGCAGAGAGCCTCAGAGGACTCAAATCTAGGTCTTGGAGTGCACCTGCAATGTCAGCAGGCACAACCAGAGGCTGGACTCTCCCTGTGCCACGGAGAAACCAGGGCACAAGTGCCTGAGCAGGACAAGGTCAGGCCAGCTGGAGCGAGCTGGGAACTGTGGAGGTTGGGAAGTCACATGGAAAGGGGATTGTGCAAAGCTCTGGGGGCTGAGGTTCCCTATAACCTGTGCATCTTTGGTTTCGTTTGGGGTTCACAGCTGCTGCTTGGCATCTCTGTGGTTTATTGGGCTCTGATGCAGCAAGAGGAGCTTGTGCAACAGTCAGATTTGCTTACAGGTCACTGACAGGAGGGACGTGGTGTTTCAGAAGCCAGACCTTCCAGGGAGCTTTCCTGGCCTTGGCCACGTGGTGGGTACTTCAGAATCCAACAAAGTGCAGGAAACCTCCAAGATCCCAGGTAAAATCCTAAACCTGCCTCCAAAATGCTGCTCATTCTTGAGGAGGAGGATTCTTAAACCTTACCAGGGCAGATGATAGGAGGGGAATGTGAGGGTCTCAACCCTTCTGGGTCAGAGCCTGGCATTGCCTCAGGAGCTGGGAGCCAGCAGCACACACAGGATCCTCTCAGCATTAATCCTGCTCAAGAATGAGACATGACAAGTAATAAAAAAATAGAAATTCAGCAGGTTTCCAAAAACATATCTGCCCTGTGCCTTTCTGAAAGGCCAAACTCCTTCCACCTTCACCACATCAAAGGATGTTGAGGTAACCCTGCAGGCCTGGGGGGAGAGCTACTTGCAAACACCACGCCTTTCAACGAGCTCATTCCAAAAATGTAGATATTGTCAAGCCAAATTTACCGTAACTGCACCCAATATGGGACAGTTTCTCTTCAGATTTTCACAACAGAATATGGGACATCAAAGGCCACAGATTCCTCATTTTGCTTCTAGACACTTGCAGTCTGTGTAAGCAATATCTGATAGGGCTGGGAAGTCCAACAGTTGGAGACAGAAATCAGTGGGTCTGTGGGTGCATCACTGAGTAACCCACCCCAGTATCCCTCGTGAGAAACAGCTGCCTGCTTCCATACAACTGTGCTCAGTCACCTCAAGGCTAAAGCTAAATATCCCCTTTATCTAAGCAGTAAAAACAAAAAAAAATTTGTCCAAGCAGAAAGGAATGGACCCTACAAATACACCCTCACAAGGTGAAAAATGTCCAAGTCTGTAAAAACGGTGATAGTCCCAGTTTTTCCCAGCAGAGCTACCTGCCTGCTGTGCATCCCAGCTGTGCACTGCACAGTTCTCAGGGTTGATGTTGACAATCAAACATTTAGTGGGGCACAAAGTGGGACAGCTTCAAGGGAGGAAGCCGAGAGCCGCTCTGGGCCTCGCTGGGGTGCCGAGAGCTCTCCCTGTCGGCTGCTGCTCTCAACTTTCACCAAATCAGCCTCTTCTGGGGCCAAAACATTTGTCACAAAGGTCACACACGGACATATCTCCCCTCTGCTCTGCTAGGTCCCAGAGCCTCCCGGGAGCAGGTTCCCAACAAGCTTTCCCAGCACAGAAGGAGAGTGGGCAGTGCCCGGGGCGCGGCCGGAGCAGCGCCACAGGTACGAGTGGGCTCCCCAGACAGCCCCAGGAGGAGACCAGGGGTGATGCTCTGGCCTCAGCTCCCTGCACAGCATCCACACCCCCTCCCTGGGCCTCTCTCAGCTCCGTGTAACCTCCCAGAGAGGCTGCACCAGAGCACACCTGGCACGTGCCTCGTGGCTGTGCCCACACTGGCTGCTCTCCCTGCAGCCCAGGCAGTGCTGACACTCACCTGCTTTGGTTGCAGGGCTCTGATGGGCAGCAGAGGAGCAAGGAAATCCTGGTGGAAACACCTGGGCTGGCTGCCCTGCGGAGGTACAGGTGCAGCCCCCCACCCTCTGCCCTGTCAGGATCTCCTCTTCTTCCTATTTCATCACTGCAGGTTTAGTTCAGGGAGTTGAGCTGAGGAATGGACTTTCCCCTTTTAGACCTCAGAAATAGTTAGACAAAAGGCCAAGTTTGGTCCTTTGAGAAAACCACTGAATTTTTCATGGCAAACATGCCATATTTTACATCTCTAACAAAAAGCTTCTGTTGTTCAAAATGTCACTTATTTATGTGAAAGTTTTCCCAACAGCAAGCCAAGGCCTATGAGTTTGTAACCATTGAAGGAGCTCTTTGCAGTCATATTAAATGGAGAACCCCTCCAGGAAACTGATGCCTGAGTGGGAGGTCTCACTAACAGCACTTTTCCACTCAGTCTGCTGGCAAGCCAAGACCCAAATAGCTAATGAAAAAAAACCCAAGCAGATTATTTTTAATCAAAGAAGTAGGGCGAAGTACTTACCAGACAGCCCTGGTTTAAAATGAAAAAGCTAAAAAAGGCCCATAACCCTCTTCAAGGCACCTTCAGGCTGGGAAGGCACAGCAGCACTTTGGGCAGTGGGTTGCTCTGGGTGCCCATGGTCAGACAGGGCCTCATTCACCTCAAGGACATTCCCAAACATGAAACTCCTCTCCCCTGGTGCGGTCATGGAGGCCCTGCCTGCTGAGTGGAGCTCCCTCCTGGGCTGACAGGGTTCTCTGCTGCCCAGGGTGAAGCCAGCTGAGGAGGCTGGAGCTCCTGCCCCTGCTTTCTGCACGCTGCGCGTCAGATCCGAGAGCGGGGAGCAGACGTACGAGCTGAGGATGCTGCTCACAGACACCATCGGGGACCTGCGCCAGCACCTCGCCCACATCAGGTAGCCCAGCACTCCCTCCCCTCCTTGCCTGACTCTGTAGGACCCCAGGAAAGGGTTCTTGAGGTCCTGGAGCTTCAAACATTGGCCTGAGCTGGGTCACAGCCCCAGGCAGCAGTGCCAGGGTCCTGAGAGGCTCAGAGCATTTCATTCCCACCTTTGCCACACAGCAACAGAGATAAACTTCTTCTGTCCTCCCAAAATTGGCATCAGATCCAGGCCCATGGCTGCTTTTGCCTCCTTCCAGCACTCACCCAGCTGGTGCCACCCTTCCCAAGGTGCTGGAAGCTGAGCTGCAGCCTTTGCTTTGCTCTGTGTCCCAAAACATCTCATGCTGCACAAGGGCTCCCTCAGCCTGTTGGGGACAGCTCCAGATGGCTGAGGGCCCCCTTTGCTGTCTCCTCTTCCCACTCCTGCTGCAGGCCTGGCCCAGTGTGAGCCCAGGATGAGCTCAGTGCTGCTGGGATGCACGAGCCTCCTTCCTCCCCACTGCAGCTGTGCAGCTGGCCAGGCTGCTCCGTGCCTGGCTGGCTGCAGTTTGGGCTGGAAGCCCTTTTTTCTGCTCTTGCATAACCACAGCTGGATCAGTCAAAGCATCTCAGCAAATCCTCGGGGAATCCCATGAGTAGAAGATTGTGCTGTTCTTTCCTAGGGGTGGAAACTCGGACTATGAGATCATCAGCACCTTTCCCCAGAGGGTGTACACGGACAGCTCCAGGAGCCTGCAGGAATGTGGGCTGGTCCCCAGGGCCTCCCTGCTGCTCCGCAGGAGAGACCCCTCCCGGCAGGAGGGGAGGGGGCTGCAAACAGCCTAAGAGCTGCTCACCCCCAGCTCTGCACAGGGAGGGAGCTGCCTCTCACCTTACCCGACCTGCCCTGGCTGGGAAAAAGGGAGAGGTTTTCTTTCCAGATTCAGTTTCACTGTGCCACTGCCTGGGATGGAGAAGAGCTGGGAGCAGCCATTTGGCCACTCCCTTTGGCAGAGGGGCCAGGCCCAGTCCTGCTGCCTCACAGTGGCTGCTGTTCCCCAGGACAGCTGGCTCCCAGCACAGGGACACTTCCCCCAGCTCACCTGGGCTCCAGGCCTGGCTCCTCATCTCTGTGCAAGGTTACACAGGCTGACCCCTGCCCAGGGGAGCCTGCCAGCTTCACCCCAGCACTGGGCAGTTGCTTAGCTGGGCTCAGGGACTGGAGCAGCAAGATGGACACACAGCCAGGGGCAGTTTGCATTCTGCACACAGCTGCTCCCTACAGATCTCACCTGCACTGACTCCAGGGGACAAACAGGCTCAGTTCCACGGTCTCTGCTGGAGCTAAACCTGAAGGCCTTGAGCCAGTGCAGTGCTGGGGCTGAGCCAGGCTCGACTCAGCCCTGCTACTGGGTTTCCTGTACGTGCACAGCTCCTTCCCTTGGACAGCCCCCAGCTGCAGCGGGGCCCAGGCTCCAGCCTGCCTGAGGTACCCGCCCTCCTCCTCCCTGGATGCTGCAACAGGACACCGTGTCATTGGAGACCGGCATAATCCCTCCGTGCTCTCTGCCCAGCCCTGAACAAAGCATCTTCCTCCCTGTCCCGTGGGCTGGGGCTGCACTTTTCCCTTTCCCTTTCCCCAGCACAAAAATCCCATTCCAGCTGTGACAAGCTCTCACTTGACTCCCAGCTGACAACACTCCCACTCATGCGAGGCAGGGCCTCCTGGCAGGTTCCCTCTTTGCACAGACCCAGCCCTCACTAAAGGCTCCCAATAAAACCCTTTATTTCAGCTGCCATTTCCACTTCCTTTAGATTTCAAAGGCACAGTTGCTGTGGAAGCTCAGAGCTCTTCCCAGACCCCTCTGACCAGAGCTGCACAACTCAAACACAGGAAGCAAACCAGCTGCTTCCACAGCTCCCGTGAGCAGTGACTCAACCCACACAGCTCTCCCTCAGCTTCCTCCCTTTTCCACCTGTAGCAGATTCAGGAGCAGCTGTTTCCCCTGCCCCTCTGTATCCTGGTCTGATCTTTGTGCCAAAGGTTTGTTTTGCACTCCCACGTCTGGCTGAGGCTGTCCCTGCCCCGGGCTGCCACTGTCACCACGCAGAGGAGAGGAATGCTCTGGTACCTGTCACTGCTGCGCCGTAGGACATTCAGACACGTCCTGTGAGCCTTTGATTAGCAGCAGCAATCTAGGGTGTTAAGATCTTTGTGTCAGGCTGCAGCAGCACGTACAACCCAACTCAGCTGGAAATGACTCACAATCCTTAGGTAGGGTGATGTTTAACCTGTAGCCAAAATAAAACCGAATTTAAAAGGAATGCAAGAGTAGCACTGTGAAAGGTACAGTAACATTTAATAGCATCTCGGAAGACAACACTGGTTATAAACTTGCTTTTTGGCAGGAAAACAAAATGCACTTGGTCCAGGATTGCAAAAAAGCCAACACAAAGAGGAAAGATGGGACAGCTGGAGCATCAGCTGTTCTGGGGCAGCCCTGAGCCATTAATGCTCACCAGGGAGCCTGGTCAGGGTGGAGGGCGGCCAGAGCAGCACAGATCCCACTTCCAGCCCCACCCATTCCCCCAGGCAGCCTTCGCCCCCAGCTCCACCGTGGTGGGCACTCAGACCCAAACTCTGTGCAGTATTTTTGCATTAAATTAAGACAAACAAAAAAAAAACAACCCTTTACTTAGTTGCCATAATCTCTGCAGTTGAGATGAAGAGGGGGGGAAAAAGACAAAAAAAAAAAAAAAAAAAGGAAGTGAGGCAGCAGAATTTACAATTTTAACAGCAACTGGGAGAAGTGGGAAGTACCATGCAGCCCTAAGCCCTTCCCTGGGAGGCAGAGGAGGGGGCTGAGGGCCAGGATCACCTCGCACGGCCCCGGAGGCTTTGCTGTTTACAGAGGCACTGGAAGCTGCCGTGAGCCAGGCCCAGCTCTGCTCACAGGCCAAGCAGCGAGCGTCACACTTTCTTTGGATCCCTCTGAGATGATACCGGGGTTAGGCAGGAGGGAGTCGGAGGCAGCTGCAATGAGGAGTTTTGGTCGTGGGTTTTTCCCTGTGCTGGGATACAGGTCGTGGTGCCAGGACAGCGCTGACAACCCGGAGGTGAAGGTGGTCGGAGATGAGGGCGCTCAGGAATGCAGGTAGAGTCCAGGATGGGAGGGGAAGCAGGGCTCAGGCCAACTTCAGGAACTCCTGCAGAGTGTTTTGCTCCACGGCTTCCACGAAGAGCTCGTAATCCTGCAGGGAAACACCACACGGTCTCTCACGAGGCAGGAGGGGCCCTGAGCCTGTGGCACAAACTGGTTCACAGCCCTGGCACCAGCTGGCTGTGCCAAGGATGACAGGACAAAGTGGGCACAGCCCCACTGCCACCCAAAGCCCCCTGCCTGGGTGCCCTTTTTCCCGAGGCAAACAGCTGTGAATCCTGGCAGCACCCGGTCCCTGCACCTCACAAGAAATAATTTACAAGGCATCCTGAACATGTGTAGCAAAGCCAAGGACAGGACACCACCCAGCACCCAGCCCCGGCATGGAGCACGAGCCTCACCCCGCAGTAGTGGTCCCCGTTGACGATCTGGGGTGGGATGGCTTTGGGGTTGCCTGCCTTCGCCCTCATCTCCTCCCGGAGAGCGTTGTCCTGGGAGATATCCACCAGCTCGTACTTGATGTTCTTCCCGTCAAGGATTCGGGTTACTTCGCTCTGTTGGGATTTGATCTGGAACCCGGGTGGGAAAGGCGGGTTACGGGGAGATGGAGAGGAGCCCGAAGGGTGGGCACACACCCAGCGTGCCAGCCGGGCTCAGCAAAGCGCCCGCGGCGCGGACCCCGCCTGCGTGGGGGGACACCCAGCACGGAGCGCTGGGTCTGGGGACAGATGGGGACGGCGCGGCGCGAGCAGGACAGAGGGGACACCGAGGATGGGGCGGGGGGGCTTGGCTGCTGCACGGAAGAGAGACGCCCACCNGCCACCGCCCCTGCCCGGAGAGGCACCGGCAGCAGCCCCGGAGCTCCTCCCTCCCCACGCAGGACGGCCTCGCACGAGTGGGTCAGAGCAGCTTTATTTGATACTGCAAATACTCGATACAAACAAGCGCTGAGACAGAGGCTGGTACAAAGACACTGAGCCCAAGGGGAACGGGCACAACACGGGGCAGCGGGGGGACAGGGAGGAAGCAGCGTCCTGTCCCCCTGGCCTGGGGTGTTCTGTAGCAAAGGGCCCAAGATTTCCCCTGCACCAGCAGCAAACAGCACACGGGATCACCCTCTGGGCCAGAGGGGCTCAGCTGTGCAGGAGGAGGAGGAGAGGACATGTGCCCCTGGAGGGGACACAGGACCTGGGCAGCCCAGCTGCTGGGACAGCTCCAGGCAGCAGCTGAGGTGGTTTCAGCCACAGTAATCTCACCTCAGAATCACCTCTGCAAGAGGCAGAGGGCAAACCTGTCCCCTCACAGCACCCATGAATGAGATCTTGCACCCCCAAAGCAACGGGGAGAAGGAGATGGTGCCCAAACCCCCTAAGAACCTGCAGAAGCCAGCAGAGCTCCTGGCAGTCAGGACAAACAGCTTCAAAAACAGCTCTGAAAATGTGTTTTGCTCAGTACACAGCACCAGCAGCCTGGGGACAGACACAGCCAGGAACAGAACACCCAGGGAGAGCAGGACAGACAGACACTGCTGTGTGCTCCACGTGCAGGACAAACCAACCAGATCCCGGCCACCATCCCCCATGGTGGCCAAACACCGAGAACAAAACAGATTTGGTCTTAAAATTTTAACACAAAGGAATAACAAAAGCATTTCTGCCAAACCCAGGGCTCACAGCCCCAACATGAACAAGAGCAGCCAAACAACACAAGTGTCAGCAGAACTTTTCCCTGTCACAACTTGGTATCTTGCTCTTAACTCAAGATGGAAACCAAAGTTCCACCCTAGGACTCAGTACTGTAAAGCTGTCACTGGGGTTAGGGAGGGTGGTGGTACAGTGAAACTGATCCCTCACTGGTTCATTTAGAAATCCCATTACTTGCAGAGGAGAGGAAAGGAGGGACAGGGCTGTGACAAAGCCCAAGTGGCCACTGCCTTGCAGCACACTCCCTGTGGCACCCCCTCCACATTAGGACCAGTATGGCTTTCTCCCAGTAAAGCAGAGGTGTGTCCCCAGGGGCACAGAGGCTCTTGGAGGCTCTGGCAGGGGCCACAGACACCTGGGGCTCCCCAGGATTTTTGTTTGTGATGGCTCTAAAAAGCTGTGAGAGGGAAGAGCAGCCCCTCACCTGCCAGTGGATGCATTAGGCACGGAGCAGAGTGGGGGCAGAGGGTTCTTCCAGCTCATTAAGGCACTTCAGCATCAATCCACTTCCTCTGCAGTCTGAATCACAGCCCACTCCCAGTGCTGTTTCAGGGGGACAGAAGGCTTAAGGCTTCTGGGGTAACAGTGCCCAGGGGGATCATTTCCAGAGTCTTTTAGTGTTGCTTTATTCCTCCACTCATGCTGGCTGCTGAAAGACACTGGTTGCATTACCTGAGGAAAGCAGGTCCTGCTCCATCAATCCAAGGCAGTAGCACCTCGATGTAAATGCCAGGAGTGGAACTGGCACACCTGCCTGCCTGTGGAATCCAGACATCCCACAAACACTCTGACAACCCTCTGGTCCCACAGGACCTGCACAGGGAGGTTATCAGCAAGACCAGGGCATACATTTCCTTTTAGCCATTATTTTAACTGTCACACTTGCATGTTCAGCATTTGACATGCCTGGAAGGCAAGTCAGAATTCATCTCCCAGCATCAGAGACCACAGCAGCTCCAGCAAACACAGCACAAAACACATTCCACAAGATCAAAGCTACTGCAAAGCCTGACACCGAAGCCCTGAATGATCCCAGTCAGCAGCTGAACACTTCTGGCAACAAACCCCCTGATTCCTCACAGATCAGATAAGTCACACAGCCTGTACCCGAGCAGAGGGATGGTAAAGTGCTGAATAGGTTTAGGGTTGTAGGAGCACAAGACTCCTGAGAGTTTCAAGTCTTCATTCCGTGTCTTACTTTGGGAGTGTTCTTTACTGGGTGATGCAGTTGTCTCCCATGTCCTGAGCGTATCTGTCAGATATTGCAGTCCTCAAGTCCTCCACCTCTTTGTGAAGCTGTTTTACCTCCACCAGTTTCTTGGCCAGTCCGTCAGGGCTCAGCAGGTCATCCTTCTCCTTCACAGGGTACTGCACAGCTGTGGGGTCAGAGAAGGGAGTTTCCTCACATGCAGTTCTCAGCAAGGATCACACACATTTGCAAATCAGCCAGAAAAACCAACTCACATTTGCAAAAGAGGTTCTGCTTAACATTCAGTTATTACAACATGCACCTTTGAAGCAAGGCAACCACAGAAAGAGCATTCAGAAGCACAGAAAGAGCACTTTCCATGCTCTATGTAAGTTACTTAATTCTGCCACAGCACAGGAACAGAAGGGTTTGTTCTGCCATCGCTCAAAAGGAAACATACTTACAGTGAATGCCCAGGAGCAGAGAGAGGTTGGGGTCCTTGCCCTGAGCCCTCTGGGTGACAATGCTGTAGACAGACTGTAAATCCTGCAGGCAGCTGGCCAGCTCCCCGTGCAGCTCGTGGGCCAGGTGGGCTGTGTCAGCAGGCAGGGGCTGGGTTGTCAGCTGGGCCTGCCGGAGCTGCTCCTGCAGCGTCAGGTTCTTCTCAATCAGGTCCTGGTTCTGCACGGACAGCTGGACACACAGACATGGCACGTCAGTGGGCACCTGGGGCAGCACTGCCACACTGAATGCACCTGCTCTGTGATGGGAGCAGGAGGGCAGGAGCTGGCTTGCATCCAGCCCTCCAGGCCGTGGCCAGAGGAGCGAATGTCACTGCCACACGGGGTGGATCGAACGGGAAGTGCCCCGTGACGCTGCACTGTCCCTGCCGAGGCCAGTGCAGAAGTTCCAGGAGGTGGTGCACCCCAGCAGTGGCCGTCCTTGCCTCGAGGGCTGCCGCTGGGAGGGGGCTCTGCCCGGCCCTTCAGCCCAGGCTGTGCTTGGGCTCCTGTTCTGCTGCCCCCAGCTGGCAAGCTCGGCCTCCTCCATCCCATCCCCATGAAGCTCCCGAGGCACAACCTGCTTCTGCATCCCAGCAGGGCACAGCTCCTTTCACAGCCCTGACAGGACAACTGACTAGCAGGAAGCTGCAGAGACTGAGCTGCTGACTAAATTCAGGGCCTTGCTCAAAGACAATCCATTGTTTGTTCAGTGCTACACCAAACACCCCCTGACCTCTTTCACGGCAGCCCGGAGCTGCTGCAGAGCATTTTCCCTTCTCATCGCCTCCTCTTTCAGAGCTTGGCTTGTCCCCTCTTCCTGGGCCACCTGTTCTTCCAGGTTCTGGAACAGACCATGGGAACACAGTAAGTCTAACTCATTTCACAGCATATTCTCAAGTGCTGGGTCCCTCCCAGTAGCCTCTCACCTTGACTTGCAAGGATAACTGCTCCATCTTCTTCTGCTTTTTGTCCACAATCTGGAATTAAAAGCAGAGGCATCAGAAGTGGCCACACAGATCCAGTAATACCACCAGGAATTCTCCTTCAGTTGGACAGCATCTCCTCTCCTTCTCTTTCCTGTCCATTTACTGCTCTAATCACAGGTGCTCTTAGGAGTGGACTTGGATAAAAGGCACCATTAGATTTATCAGCTAAAACCAGACATTGTATTCTTGTGGTTTTCCTCTCCCCTCTTCTGCATTCTGCAGCTTCTCCCCAGCATTACTGGAGAAGTGTGTGGTTATCACATCAAGAACAGCTTTGGGAACCCCGCAGTCTGGAGTTCCAGGAACTGATGCTTCAGTGCAATTGTGTCTTTAAAAGTCCCTGATTCCATCTGAGTGCCTGGTGTGACTCAGTGGAAGGAAAATGTGTGATTCCTGACTGGGACAGCCCCTCACCTTCCTGAGGCAGTCACACTCCTTCTTCAGAGAGTCATGCTCCATTTTCTGCCTCTCCCCATCCTGGGCAGGGGGTCCTCTCTCTGCATTCTTTGCACACTGCTGCAACTTGTCCTGCAAGCTGCAATTAGCAGAACACCATGGGGAAAAAACAGTTTTATTTACGATCTCTCCCTTACTTTAAGGAGAGAAACAATACGAGGAGTGAAATTAATTTCATGTCAAATGTCAGCATTGCCCTGTTTGCACCCCAGCCCACCACCTGCCAGGGCTGTGCATCACCCTCCTCCTGCAGCAACTCCTGCAGTGCCAAGGTGAAGCTGATTCCTCATTCCTACCTGCGCACAGTGGACAGAAGCTCCATCTCCTTGTGTTTTTGGGTTTCCAGCTGCAGCTCTTGCTCCCTGAAAGCAGCCTGGACATCTCCAAGCTCTGTTTCCAGTGCCAGCACTGTTTCCTGCAGGGCAGTAGTCTTCAGTTCAGATTCCTTCAGCTGCAACAAAAGGGGATAGATGTAGATAGAAAAGTCACCTGAGCAAGTATGTGAAGAGCCAGCAGTGCAGCTCAGAGGAAGTTTTACCTTCTGACTCTGTTTCTGGTGGTCCTCAAGGGTTGGAAGATCAGCCAGGTATCGTTCCAGGGTCTCGATTCTCTGCTGTCTCTCTCTGTTTTGTTCAGATTCCTTCTGGCATTTCTTTTTAAGGTTATTAATGTGTTTGTCTCTTCCCTTTACCTGCAGGGACAGTTACAGACAAGTTTACTTTATTTAATTTCTTATTTATTCTTCACTGATCTGTAAGCCCACTCATTTAGGTTTTTGCACACCACAGAATGCCAAAATCCAAGATGCCCTTAACTCATTTCTGCGCATTTAGCTAAAGACAGGCATTTTTTTGGTTAAAAGAGGAGGCACTGAAATGCTTCTAACTGCAGGAGGAAAGGCTTTTGCTTGTAAACCATAGTCCACAATGAGATGAGAAAACACCTGCAATTACAGACCACCACAGAGAAGTTTCACCTCAGCACTACACTGACAAGAAAGCACACCTTCCCATCTAGAGCAACAGGGTCATACCCTTTCTTCCTGTTTCTTTAACTCCTCTGCATGTTTCTGCACTGTTTCCTTCAGGGACTCCCGGACCAGCTTCACGTCCACCTCTGCAGCAGCCAGCTTCCTCTCCAGCTCAATGTTCTCCTTGCTGAGGGACTCAGTCTTCTCTGTGAACTGTGCTCGGAGGAAGGTGTTCTCCCGCTGCAGCTCCTGCAGGCACAGACAGCCCCTGAATCTGGGGG
The DNA here is from genome assembly GCA_013399945.1 of Ploceus nigricollis. NCBI lineage: Eukaryota > Metazoa > Chordata > Aves > Passeriformes > Ploceidae > Ploceus > Ploceus nigricollis. Next base: position 147,332 of record VXBC01001113.1, read on the forward strand.
GTACAAACTGTCCCTTGGCTGTCCCAGGGCTGTGTCCTCACCCTTCCCAATCCCCAAACATCCCTCAGCCCATCTGAGACACTCTGAAATAGCACCTGGCAGTGCTGCCAGGTGTTGGCATCACCACCACAGCTTTAATCCAATCAAAGGAAATCTCAGGGGGCACAGAGGTGATGGTAACTCCACAGAAGGGATAATTTATAATTTGACTCTGCACAGTCCTGCTCAGCAAACACCTCAGCAGCAGTCTGGGCCATTGGATTCAGCACCTATTTCTCACTGGCACCTGCTGTACCTGCATCCTCAGCATGTAGACATCTCCATAGGATGCTGGGCAGCCCAGCAGGGCACTGTGAACCTGCAGCTCACTCTCCCGGACCTTCTGCTCCAGCTGGGAAATGTGCTGCCTTTGTCTGTAACAAAACAGGCAATTCACTGTTCTCAAACATAGAGAGCAGCAGCACAGCACAAACAGAGCCACCACAGCACTGCTGCTCCACACAGTGACAAGCAGAGCAGAAACAGAACTCTGCCCCTCAGAGCTCACCTGCAGAGAAACAAAGGTAAACACTTTGACCTTTTTTACAATTCTTACTAACTTTTCTTCCCTTCCCTCCCTTCAAAACCATTCCCCCAACCATGATTACAGATAAAACACACAAGCCTTGCACGTTTTGGAGGATCCAGCTTGACTCTGGAGCTTAGGAGTGAAATGAACAGATGACTCAAAATAAGGAAGAAAAAGTATTTACAGTCCAGATGTTGAAGGTACTTTTCGTTAGTGACTTTTTCAAAAAGCTTGTGCACCACTAGCCTTAGATAAGAGAAATGTTGTTTGTCAGCCTCAAGTCACAAAAAACAAATTTAAAATACAGGTCTCAAAGAGCACCCAAAAGTCCTTAATCTTGACTCCAAAGAGGCAGTGATTTTGACATTCCAGATAATCATGACATGAACAGAAATCTTTATCCCTTATAAAACACAGAAAACCATAACTAAAATTAATTTTGAGCCCTTCAGGATCATCGTCCTAATTCCAAGAAGGAGAGAAGAGCTCAGGTTGTTCTCTAAGGTCCTTATATTGTTCTTTGCAACAAAACAAGATCAACTGGGCAAAAGGGACTCTGAGAAATGAGCCTTCCTTGGCACTTTCCAAACCTTTCCTTTCCAAGTGGAAATGGACTGCAGTCTTCAAACCACATGTCAGTATCAAAGGCTCACCTGTCAATGAGGAGCTCTTTCTCCTTGAGCAGGTTTTCATTGGAGTTCAGGATATTGATCCACTGAGCTGGGTCAGGTGCAGGCAGGGATGGGGAATACATGGAGGAATGGGGGCAGGTGCCTCCATTTTGTAACTGCAAGAAGAGACAAAACAAGGAGGGAGAGGTCTGTGCCCCACAGGGGTAATTGCAACACTGCTGCAGCTATTTTGCACACTGTGTGCTCATCTGCATGCCAGGGCAGGGCTATTTCAGTCTCTGTTGATGTCCAAGAACAAGAAACTTTGCCCAAGCACAACTGGAGATTAACAAATAATTTTAGATCGCTGCGCTAGCTCGCTGGAAACAATTTGTCTCCATTAGGGTACAGCTGGTGGGAGGTGGTAAACAAGCTGTTTCCACCTAATAAACTGCAGTTAGTTCCATGCATTTTTTCGAAAAAGTCTTTCTTAACCCTAGATACAGAATAAAGCCATTCTAGACACTGCTTAAAACCTCTTGGCATGCTTTTTCTTCCCAGTTTCTATCAGACAGGGTATTTCAGCTCTTGATCTGGCATGTGGAGCAGCCCTGTAACATAATCCAGGGCTGCTCTGCACACGCAGCGTGTCAAACGATACCTGTGACACCACAAGCTGTAAAAACAGACCATTAGGAGACTTGTGGTGTCACTCAGGGAGAAGCAGGGGACATTTTCCCCTGGCTCCTTAGTCTGGGACAACAATTCCTGACTACAGAGACAGGAAGGGTTTCAAACTCACACAGTCACAGCTGCCTACCTGCATCTGCTCCACCTGCAGCCTCACTTTGTCCAGCTGCTGCTTCCAGGCACTGAGCTCGCAGACTCCCTGGTGGGGGTGCAGCGTGCAGCCCTCCTGCATCCACGCTCGGCCTGGGGGAGCTGCTACAGGTTTGGAGTAGAAACTGCTGGCCTGGAGTCCTGCTGGCATCAGCCTGCTCCCGCTGGGCCACGGCCCGTCCCGGGGCTCGCAGGCTCCGTTGGCCCCCGGCGCCTGTTTGCTCTCTGGCAGCACCTTGTAATGGTCCTTCCCTGCCTCAGAGCTTGGGTTGAACTTCTGGCACCTGTGCAGAGGGTCAGTGCACAGACTGTCCAGGAAGAGAGACTGGTTAAGGGTCTGCTCGATGGCAGGGGTGTCAAACTTCCAGGCGCCTTCTGTCCTGGTGCGCTCAGCGGCCGGCGGCCAGGCGTGCTCACAGCCATTGTCCCCTGAAGCCCTGTAGAGATGCAGGAGGTCCCTGGGTGGCACCTGAGAGGACGTCCCGGCGTTCAAGTCCCCGTTCCTGGCGAGCCCGGGGCGGTCAGGGGCAGAGCCTGGCCCTGCAGGCTTGGCAGAGCTCTGGGCACAGCCCTGGTCCCCGGCAGGGCACAGCTTGGAGGGCGAGGCACCCAGCGTGGAAGGCATAACGTGGGCTGTTGGAATGGTCACCTGGGTTTTGATGGGATGGAATGAGGAACCGCTACTGGAATTGCAAAAGTCTAGGGGAAGAAGAAGAGTGATCATCTAATTACAGTCCTGAAAATACAATCCTCCAGTGAGCTTTCCAAAATGATTTTAAAACCATTTCCTTTCCCACTGAACACGTCCTCCTAAGCAGCAGCATGACTCAGGCACACTTGTGTTCCCCCTCACTACAAGTTTCAGGAACCTGCTGACCTTTTCCTACCACCACAGGAAGAATCCGAGTTTAATTCCCTATTTTTAATCCTGGTTTTTAAGCTACTGTAGTATAATCTTGACTCAATAATGTTATCTTTCTCCAGGTTTAGAAATCGAGTCCTTGATACTGAATAAAAAGGTTGAAACTTACTGATCTGAACACTGAGCCCGTGATCCTGCTCTGCCCGTCCCACAGCTCAGCGACTCCAGAGCGTGAGCAGAGCTAGCAGGAGCCTTCCCTGAGCCCATGATGAGCCTCCAGCATCGCTGACCCCGAGGATCTGACCTTCCAGCTCCTCCAGGACAAGAGCCTGTCCCAGAGCTGGAGCAATGGCTCTCACCTACGGCCACAGGAAGTGAGACAGAGCTCCCGTCCTGCCAGCGGGGCACCAAACCTGGCTGCAGGGAACTCGGGGTTATTCTTAGCAACTCTCAGATTTCAATACAGCAACAGCAAGGGCTGAGAAAGGCAAACAGCAAAGTGCCCGTTCCCACTCCTTGTCCTGAGATGTTCTGTGCTGCAGGAATTCCAGGTTTCTCCCAGGAACACACACTTGATTTCCTCATGGCTTTGGCCAAAGGCCCATCCCCACATGATGCTCTAACAAGTCACCCTCCCACCTGTTTGTACCCTCCAAGCACTGCTACAACAATGAATAAACACTACAATTTGAATACAGCCCAGATCAGACTCTGCAAAGACCAAAATCACGCTAGAGGAGAACTGTCACAATAAAAGCACTCAATCCTTTCATCAAAAATGAGCAGAAAGGGCAGAAAATCTCTCAGAGACTCCAGAGAAAACCATGCTACTGGGCAGCTGCAAGCACGTTCACCTTGGCAGAGGGAAGAGGCAGCACCATTTCCTTTTACAGCCCCTAAATTTATCCCCTGGTGTCACTGTCAGGAACCCGAGTTCCCTGACCAGCACGTCACGTGGGGGTGCTGCAATCAGTTCCTTGAGTGTGCTGAGGGTCCTCACAACAACATTTCTGACTAATGTACTGAGCTCAGTGTGCCTCAGCAGCAGCCAGGGCTGCAGGTCACCCTGGGCTCTTACAACACGGCTGTGACATCACCAGTGCCCAGAAGGGTCATTTCCCAAAGGAAATCATCTCCCCTGCCCCCAGCTGCCAAATGGCTGTTTTATTATCCTGAGAGAGGCCTGATGGAACACTTAAACATGTGCTCTTGTAATGTTTCTAGCAATACTTCCAACGGCCAGACCTGCTAAAGCCTCCATTTCACTGGCACATTATTGAGATCTACAGCTCATTCCAAAGGCTCCCTGCAACACATGGATGTGTCAAGTGTTTTAAGGAACAACGCAAAGTCCCTCATTACTGAAAAGATAATCAATAACGGTTAAAAAAACAGGTGGAAAGGATTGCTGGGACCAGAAATTTCACAGAGTGTGCCTCAGCTGAAGGCCAGGCTGCAGAGTTCTCAGCTCTAACACTGCAGAGCCAAACACTTCTGCACAAAGGCACCTACAAAATATTTCCTTAAAAAAAATTTAAGAAATCACCCAACAGACTTGCTGATAAATCTCTCACTGGACAATAAGAACCAGCAAGTCACCAAGGTGGCTTTTAGTTAAAAGCCCTGCAGTGAGACAATAACCAAGCTCAGGGAAACAGCCAGTGTCCTCCTCACTTGGTTACATTCCAGACAGCTGGATTTGAAATAGCTGCAGACACTGTGGCAGGCTGTGCCCTCCAGGTTTCACTGTGACCCAGGGGTGGCCATCACCTTCGGTGCTGTCCGAGCAGGAGGTGCCAATGCCCCCGTCCCCGCTCTCGGCCACGCTGGGACAGCGGCTCAGGGACTTCAGGGACACCATCGCTGCCTTCCACTCACTCTCCAAAAACTTGCTCTTCTGGCAGGTGCTGGGGTCTGGAGAGGAAAAACAGGGATGTTTATGCTTTAAGTAAGCCATATGTAATTACCAGTGCCTCCAACCCCAAGCTGGTCCTTGCTTCGCTCCCTGTGCTCCCGTTAAAAACAAATCTTCTGCAAAAGGAAACGGCAGGAAGCACAGGGAAGTGAAATAACATCAACAGGAGACTGAAGAACAATCTTGGTAAGGAAGTCAGACTGCAGAAGCTGTAAATTATATTCCCATTGATTAGCTTGGTCATGTTACACCCAGCTGGTGCTCTGACCAAAAAGAGCAGCAGCACAGCAAAACTGGGCAAGTTAAAGGGGTTTTTTTGCATTAACTCTAAAGAACTCTCCCAGATTCATCAGCTGTCAGCTCAAGGGAGAAAGTCCTTATCAAATGACTGCTGAATAAGCAGGCAAGGGTAGAAAACAAGACTTTTTTGAACAAAAAAGCTTCTGGTAGAGAATCTTCTGAGGGCCATGTGTCTCCCCAGAGAAACAGGATCTGACAGCAGCAGGGCTTTGGAGAAAGGACTGTCCTTACCTGATGGATTCTTCTGCAGGAGCCTCAGGTCTGGATCTTTCTCGGGAGCAGCCATCTTATCTATCTAGAGAATTGGATAAATGAATAAAAATCTTATTTTAAGTGAGTATAATCTACACCCTGTTTCCACTAACCAAGCAAAGGGGGCACACACAGCAGCCACTCATCAGCGTAACACAGCATTTAATATTTAATTAGCTTCTTCTCCCAGTCATATCTGTTTTTTCCCTGCAGCAACACTTTAAAAGAAACCAAAAAACAAACTCTTGTAGATTTTCTGTATGCCTGAGAAAGGAGAATTCCTGTTTGCACCATTCTCCAGGTATTCAGCAGCACATTCCAGCTGTTATCCCCAGGGCAGGTATTTACAGAGCACCTGTCACCACGGTACCTGCATGCTGAATCTGTGTCTACAGAGACTAAAAATTTCTCTTTAAACGTCTTAACTCTCAACCAGATCATTTCTGCCCTCTGTAGAGGTCACTGAGCAACTACATGAGGAAAAAAGTCCTTAAAAAATCAGCCTTTCTGTGCCATGAATAGCAATCTGTATCTGCCCAGAGTTTTGGGTTAATTTATCTTGTCCTCTGAGTGCTTCAGACAGTGAATTTCCTGTCTTGGATAATGCAGGTGCAATTTACATCTACACAGTGGAAATTCAAGGCCTCTACAAACCCATACTCAATCCTCACTCAGCAGCTGTTACAGATTTTTGTTAAACTGATTCAAAGAGAAGACATTAATTCCTGGAAAACATTCATACACACAGATGTTACAACCTAGGAGAAACATCGGGAATACAACACGATAATGAACCAGAAACAGCATTTTACCCAGCAAAGAAATGAAACTCTTCTACATAAATGTAGTGCTTATTGTGGTTAATTTAGGTGGAGTTAATTTAGGCAGATATGCCTAATTTTAGGTAAATTTCTGACGGGTTGGAGGTCCCGGTCCTTGAGGGTAGGGTGAGGGGGCAGATCATGAGGAGCCAGTCTCTGAGGGTCTGGGGGCTCAGCACCTGACCCAGAGCAGCGGGGAGGGGGTGTCGGTCCTGTGGGCCCGGTCCCTGAGGGGGAGCGGGAGGCGATCCCTGAGGGGCTGGGGGGAGGGAGGCCACGNCCCCGGTCTCGCCCCTAGCGATGCCTCATTGGTTCGCCTGAATGCTGTCCCCACCCCCGCCGCGGCGGGCTCTGGCGGGGGAAAAGTGGCCGCGGGCGGCACCCGTAGGGTGAGGGGCGCTGAGGGGGCTCTGCCCGGGGATGAGGGGGATCGCGGTGCGCCGCTCGATCTCGGCAGCGCCCTGCCAGGAGAGCGACTGGACAAGAGGAGACCGCCTCATGCTGCACCAGGGCAGGGTGAGGTTGGACATCAGGAGGGATTTCTTCATGGAAAAAGTGGTCAAGAACAGGCAAGGGCTGCCCAGGGCAGTGGTTGAGTCACCATCCCTGGGAGCGCTCAAGAACATGCGGATGTGGCGGTTTAGTGGTGAACGCGGCAATGCCAGGTTTACAGCTGGACGCGATGATCTTGGAGATCTCTTCCAGCCTAAACAATTCCATGATTTGATGATTTCAGCGCCAAGGAAAACCACGGCACGACCAGGCCCTGTCAACACATTTATTTACAGCAGAAGAGCCCATGGCTGGGCCGGCTGGCAGCACCACGGCAGGCACTGAAAATCCCCCCTTGCCAACCTGCAGCCAAGGCAAGGAAAAATTAAGACTTGTCACTTAAAATTAAAGAGCCACTTCCCCTGCTGGATGGCCCCTCTGGGGGCTGAGCCTTCCAAAACGTGCTCAAGGCGTTGTTCAAGGCACCCACCGTGCTCCGAGTCCTGCGGGCACCCACCCACAACAGGGCCTGGCGGGATGTCAGGGCTCAGCTGCCTCTCCGTGGGGGCTGTGCTGGTCTCCAGCACCCCCCTGCTCGTGGCCCTGGCCCTGCTGCCCTGCCCAGCCCTCCCGCAGCTCCTGGTACAGCTCCTGGTGCTCCTCCTTCCAGCGCCTGAAGGTGTCCGAGGTGAGCGCGGCCTCTCCCAGCAGCTGCTCCAGGGCCTGCAGCTCCGCCAGCTTGGCCTGCCCGGAGCAACGCACGTTTTGTGGGGACAGCCGTGAGCAGGGGGCAGCGGGAGGGCTCAGGGCTGCGGGGTCCCACCTTGAGCGTGCTCTGCAGGGCCCGCACGGCGTGCACCTTCTCGTTGATGTGCGGGTTCTTGTTGCGCCGCAGGAAGGACTTGCGGCACTGCTCCTGCGTCAGGACGCGCCGCTGCCCCGTGAGGGACACCCCGCCCTGCCTCAGGCACCGCATCAGGCTCTCCAGATCCTCCCCGGCGGGGTCTGGGCAAGGGCAGGGGGCACTGGAGCAGGAGGGCAGCACCGAGACCCCGCGGGGCTCCCCCGTGCATGGCCCTGCCCCAACGGCGTGGGATGATCACAGAAGTATGGAGTGGTTTGGGCTGGAAGGGACCTTAAATTCCATCCCATCCCACCGCCTGCCATGGCAGGGACACCTTCCACTCTCCCAGGCTGCTCCAAGCACCATCCAGCCTGGCCTTGGACACTGCCAGGGATCCAGGGGCAGCCACAACTGCTCTGGGCACTCTGTGCCAGGGCCTGCCCACCCTCCCAGGGAAGACTGTCCTTCTAAACCAATCTAAACCTACTCTTTTTAGGCTCTGTCACTCTGTGCCCTAATAAAAAATCCCTCTCCATCTTCCCTGTAGGCTCCTTCATCCCGAGATGGTTCACACCCAAACACACCCCAACTCGAGTTACCCCCAGCACAGCCAGAGGAAAAAGGGAGGGACACAAGGTGACAGGGGGTCAGATGTCCCCCCCTGCACCTACCCATGGGGGAGCAGGGCCGGGGGCTGCCCTGGGGGCTGCTGGCTGCGCTGCTGCTTGGGGAGAGCTGTGCCTTCTCCAGGGTGTTCTGCAGCCTCTTCCTTGGCTGAGGGAGAGATGGGCAGCAGGTGAGACAAGGAACTCTGTCCCTCTGTCCCCAGGGTGTCCCCCAGGGCCACTCACCGAGTCAGATCCGTGCCTGGGGGACTCGTCATCGGGGTCCTCAGCTTCTGTCTCACTGTAGCAGTCTGGAGGCCATGGGAGCAGACAGGAATTCCCTCCCAGGGCTGGGAATCATCCCAGCCGCCCCTCAGGGAGCGTTTGTCACATTCCCCCAGATCATGGGCCAAGCTCCCAGCGGTGCCATGCCAGGGCTGTGGCACCAGGCACCACCACCCCACGGGGACCTCCTCCCACTGACCCCAGCCCGGGATGGTCTCATTACCTTCCTCCTTGTCTGGGACTGCCTGGTGGGCCAGCGTGTACTTTGTTTTGGCTGTTACCAGGTGACTGACCCACCTGGGGAGGGAAAGGATGGACAGACAGGGGGACGAGGGTCCTGGCCAGCCCGGGGTGGTGGGGCCAGGGCTGACCATCGGCTCCGTTACTCACATGCTCAGGTCAGCCAAGGTTTCAGCAGCAAAGACAAAGGGCTTGTATGTCTGGTGGCACAGCTGGAACACGCTGAGGACAAGGGGGTGGCTGCCTGTGCTGCTGTGGTGACACAGGGCCAGCCCCGAGCCCCCCCAGCCCAACCCAGCTCCAGTCTTCAGCCTCATCCCAGATAATACCAGTAACACAGTGCAGGCCTTGCTCAGAGTGTGGGCACAGGTGCCAGCCCTGTGGGGACCTCACCAGCCCCATGGGGATATGCAGGTGGTTCCCAGCAGGACTCATCAGTACGTGGCCTTGGGACAGCGTCCCCCCCGTCGTCCACCACCAGCTGGGGGTGAAAGTGACACAGACCCCACTCACTATTTCTTCTTCTGCTCCCTCGTGCTCTCCAGGTTGTAGGTGGCCACGTTGATGAGTCCTGCAGCCCTCTCATCCTGCGGGGTCAGGGACAGCCGTGTTGGGCACCACCCCGGGCAATGGCAGCTGCTGGGCGGGGACGGGGACACCCCGTGACCCCACTCACGTTGGGGTGGTTGTACCAGTAGAGCGTGTGGCCCTTGAGCACCAACCAGCACCGCTTCCACTTCTGGGCCATGAAGCCCACGTGGTCCTTCTTCTTGAGGAGCCACCCATCGCAGTCCACCCGGCCCAGGTCCCGGCACGAGACCCGACGGCGGCTCAGCCTGGTCGCCACTCCTGCACCG
>VXBC01001113.1:166537-177408 GCA_013399945.1 Ploceus nigricollis
GAGGAGGAGGAGGAGGAGGATGGAGCTGAAGCAGAGCTGAGGGTCCCCTCAATGCCACACGGACAGCGAGTCCTGGCAGCCCAGGCAGGAACAGCCCCCGGGCAGGAAGGGAGAAGCGCCGAGCATCCCAGGAGCGGCTTCCAACAGGAAAAAATACCGGAGCCGGCCGCCGCCTTGTCTTCCCGAGCGGCAGAACAAAGCCGAGCTCAGGGGAGCTGGGGAGCTGCCCCGAGGCTGGGGGTGCTTGGGGGTTCCCGAGCCGTGCCCCACACAGCCAGGCTGGGCTGGGAGGGAAAGTTCTCCCTTTCTCCGTGTGCGGAGGGCACCGAAGCAGCCCTGGGTGACAGCAGGGACACGGGGCCGGGCNTTCGGGGTGGCCGGGCAGGGCTGGTGTGGCCGCTGGGGAGGCTCCTGAAGCTTCGCTCGGCTCCTGGATTCAGCCCTGGAGGAGAGAGGAGACTCAGGGTCAGCCCCGAGGGTGCAGCGGTGAGGAGGAGGAGGAGGAGGATNGCAGCCCACGGACTCCACACCTCACCCACCCCGGAGTACACACGGGGAAACCGAGGCACGCGTTGTTCGGCCCTGTGTTCCCAGGCTGGGACCACAAGTGCCGCGGGGCCCTCACCCTCCTCAGCCCAGCCCCGCGGCCAGGACCCGTGCCAGGACCTGTGCCAGGCAGGTGGGGGATGCTCTCGCTCACCTGAGCCCACGCAGGGATGCAGGGATGGGATGCAGGGATGGGCTGCTCCAGTCCCACGCAGCTCCTGCCCCTCTGGCTGCCGCGGCAAACTGAGCCCGGAGCCGGGAGCAGCCTCATATAGAGGATGAGGAAGAGGAAGAGCCACCCATTAACCCCTGCCAGCCCAGCCCCGCGGCAGGAGCCCACCCCGTGCCGACCTCGCCAGCGTGACCCCCCTCACAGCCCTGCCCCTGGCCCTGGGGCCCACCACAATCCCCCTCCCCAGGATCCCAACCAGGCAGGCAGGAAGGAGGAAAGGTCCTTCTGGCACCTTCTCCGGTGGCGGTGAAAGGGTCAAAGCCAGCCCCGAGCCAGCCGGTTCCTGCCTCTCTCCCTCGGGAAGGGCTGTAAATCGCAGGAAGCCACAATGGGCTGGAGCTGGCCCAGGGGTTATTTTTACCACTGCCCTCTTCCCTTCCCGAGGGCTCCCACAGGGACAATCCCGGCCCCCTCCATCCCCAGCTCCAGCCCGGGGGGCTGCGAACGTGGCACTGGAGCAGAGGGGGAAGGACCTGCTGCCCCCCGTGCTGGGCTCCCAGACCCTCGGAGAGGGGCCAGAGAAAGCCCCCAGAGCTCCCCAGGGAGCCACCAGCCCCCTGCACCCCTCTGGCAGGGGTTTGGATGGAGAGCTGGGGCACAGCCAGGCTGATCACAGGGACTGAGGAGGCCCCAGGGGGACAAAGCCCCGGGATGAGGGGGAACCTGTCCCCAAGCACTCTGTCCCCACCCCAGTTCCTTCCTGAGGAGCTGCTCCGGAGCCAGTGCCGGGAACGGGGCCTGGGGCCGTGCCCAGCACCTTCCCGGCCGATGGCAGCGGGGCAGGAAGGGGCTGGGGCCAGGACTCCTGTGCTGACGAAAACGGGGGCTGAAATGGAACCTGGGCAGGATGAGAGGAGCCAGGTCTTGTTTGAGCTCGGCAGGCACTGGAAAAAACTCCCAGTGCCAGCAAGGAAGGGACAGACCAGCTCTCTAACAAACCTGGAGAGGAGCAAAGCAGGCTCGGTGTGCAGGATGCGGCTGCACTGCAGCAAATCTGGTGAGGACAGGGAACAGGATCAGGACAAGTGATGGAGAAACCCTTGGCAGCTCCGGGATCTGCCCCTGGATTCCCTCACGGGAAAGGCAAATGGCCCACGGGAGCTGGGGAGGAGCCAGAGAGGCTCGGGCTTTCCTCGGGAGAGGGCAGGGCTGGAAAGCTTGTTAGACGAGTTTGGGAATCTCAGGGGTTCAAACGGGCACGAATAAATCCCAAAGCAGCGCCTAATCCGAGGCAGGCACCCGCGTGTCGGTGCGGGTCGGAACAGGAGCACTCCCGGGGATGTTCCAACCCCAAAGGGCTCCAAACCCACGGCAGAGGGCTGGGCAGTGCTGGGAGCACAGGGACAGCCAGCAGGGACAGGGACAGAAGGAGCTGCCGGGGCCGAGGGAAGCCAGCCCAGGGTCAGGATGGAGGCCTGAAGCCACCACTGCTGCAAAGGTTTTTAGGTTGCATCTGGTTCCATCCCAAACCTGAGAGTAAAGGAGCCTCTGGAACGAGCAAGAACAGCCCGGGCTGGGCTCCTCTTCCAGCGGTGGTCACTTGATACCTCCCTGCTCCTACAAATGGGGTTTCAGATTCCCCCAAAACCCTTCCAGAGCTCCTGAACAGCACCTGCAGCAGCTCAGGCTGGTATTGCCACCTGCCCCGTGTCCCTCGGACGCTCTGGGTGGTTTGTGGCACTCCAGGCACATCCCTGTGCCTTCACTGGGCTGCAGCACAGAAACTGCCCTTGGCAGGGGGGAAAGGGGAACCAGGCAGCCCCTGGCAGCACCACCCGCTGAAGTTGGTGTTCAAATGTCCAAACTGGTTCTCCCTGGGCCAGTCCCTTCCGTCCCCAAACCACCAGGAGGGATCCAAACCACGGAGCCGCCGATGTCCCACGGGATGTGAGCAGAGGGAGAGGTGGAGCAAAGGGAAAAGCCCCACAGCCCAGCCCAAAGGAGGGGAGCAGCTGCCTCCCTGCAGGGAGGGCACCGTTCCCAGGGGTGGCACGGGGGCTGGGGCTCTCCCTCCCCCACAAAGCCCCAGGGAAGCTCTGCTTGAACCAAAACAAACAAAAAACACCAACACGGCGAGTTCCCAGCCCTGGGAACGGGCATGGGCAGGCTGGAGCCTGAACCTCTGAGGCTGGGCTCTCCCAGCCCAGATGGGCTTTAATTATATCTCATTTCTGCACCAGGGCATTTCCCTGCAGAGTTCCCTGCCCTCCCTAGGGGCTAAATATATTTGAAGTACAACACATATATATATATACACACACACATATATATATGTATCAGGTTTACTTTTCTTCATTTTGTGGGGAAGGAATTCAGCTTGTGTCTCTATTTAAAATCACCACTCTTAGAACTAATCCAAAAGTGGGACTTTCTCCTTTACTAAAGGTCTTTATCCCCCCTAAAAGAACGAATCTAAATCCAAACTGCATTGACCTAATCACAAGGCTCCTGCCAGGTGGGCACGTGCCCATTCCAGGCAGGAATCTGCCCCTTCCTGGCACCAGGAATCCACAGGGGAAAGGGCTGGGCTCGGGTTTGCTGTGGGTGTAGGAAATTCCAAGGGAAACTCAATTTACAGCATTTGCAGATCCCTCTGTCCAGAGCGCTGCTAATTAAAACATGCAAATGAGGGGCACACTTCCCTGTCATGGATAAGTAATGATGTTTCCTCACCTTCACTCCTAAGGTTTCTCAGGGCATGTGGGAGCAGCAGGACGCTGTCCCTGGAGGGCAGCACTGACACTGCACTGACTGAAAGCACTTCCCCATAAAAAGTCCTAAAACTTCATCGAAATTCAAGATTTTATTTCAAAAACAGTCATGAACTTAATAAATTACACAATAATTTTCCTCATTATAAATTCTCCATAAAATATATTTTACAGTTTTTAAAGAAAAACATGGAAAAAAAAAAAATCTTTCCCAAGTGCTGAGAAGTGTCTTGACTTCGTGTCACGCTGGTGAACGACCCCGCAGCTGCTACAACAACTTGATTTATTTTCTCAAAACAAAGACCTCAGACAACAAAAAATCAAAGAGAACACAGAGCTCAAGGACTACCAGTGTCACCCAACAGCGAGGATAAGCACCATGAGAGGGATTTCAGGTACCCCCAACCTATAAAGTGGCAATCAGTGCAAAGAAACACTTTGGGAGTCAAAAACCCCGAAACTTCCCTGTGCCAGTCCCTGATTTCTGCACTGCAGGCAGTGGAGCCCTGCAGAGGGGAGCCAGGTGATTCACAGAGCACCTCAGAGGGGAGCAGGGTTATTCTGGTTCCCACTTCTGGCTGGGTAAGGGAGGGGGATGCTCACCCCTTCAGTTTTAAACAGCTCCCAAGTTAAACATGAATTATAAACCCCCTTCAGATTTTTCTCAGCCAACGGCCCTGCTGAGATGTGAGAACTGGGAGGCAGAGTTGGCACAAGCAAAGTGTGTTTGTCTGAGGATCACTCCCTAAAACGATGAAGTGAAAGGAAATAACAAGAATTATAAACTAAGGCCAGCTGGGGACAGCCACCAGCTCACACAGCACCAGGTAAGAACCACCTGCGGCCTGTAAAGCCTCAGAAGTTGGGTGGAATCAGAATCCTTTGCTTTTGGAAAACCAAAAAATAACATTTTGTTTATTTGCACTCAAAGAATAAACGCTGAGTGCCCAGAACTGCCATCCCATCACTAAGAGGGAACAGTATTCAAAAAGCAAATTGTACAAGGAAATACTTACAGCCATTTCCAGGTAAGACTTGGGAGGGGGGGAAAATTAAATTGAATTTTGTAAAGAAAACTAGCCTTTCCTGCAGCTTTAAAGGCAATTTAAGACTCTGCTTTTCTCCAAAAGGTCAGACTGGATGGGAGAGGTCAGTCCTGCACCCAAAAGAACAAAGTGTTGTGCTGGGACAAAGAGCTGCTGCCAGCCCTGCAGTGTCAGGTGGCCCCAGTGAAACCTGTCCCAGCCTCAATCTGCTCTGTGCAGCCAGACAAATAAAAAAAAAAAAAATTAAAATGGGGAGAAGCAGCTTCCAACTGCCCCAAACCCCCTCCTCCCATCTGTGTTTGTAAATAAAGATCACTCCTTTAAAAGGAGGAAAAATTTAAAAAAAAAAAAAATTAAAAAACTGCCACAGGCTGCCACCTTTCACATACCTGTCACTGAGCTTTCTGCAGCTCTGACACCAGGTGTGAGCCAGGGGACAGAGCCACCCCTGTCCCCTCATCCCCCTGGGTTTGGGGCAGTGCCAGAGAGGAAAGGCCATGACTGTTGGGATTATTAGCTGGATTCAGCTCAGGAAAACTGTGCTGCCACCACGTTTTGAAGGATTTTAAGAATATGCTGCTGGATTCCCTCATCCATGTTTCCATAAACTGAGGGCACAGAATTCTGCTGTGATAAATCCTCAAGGTGCTATGGGATTATGGACACCAGGGCAGAGAGCATGTTGAGAAAAGGCAGATTAATTGATTAATAAAAGCAAAATCAAAGGATCAATGACCCAGCCCCCCTGCCAGCACCTGACTGTACATTTCTAATTTGACTCCCTCAGTGACGAGCTCATTAAGCTCTAAGTGCCAAGATCAGCCATGTCAGCACTTTGAAAGCAGCTGATCCCCTTGCATTGCTTTTTTTGTTTACAAAGTCAAGTCTTTGAAATTAGATAACAAAAATAAATAATAAAGTCATTCAGGCCTGGGGAAGAAGGAGTTTTTCTCACTCACATTCTTCACCCAGATTTCAAGCAGACCCCAATCATCCAGACCCACAGCAAATAATTTAAGTGCCACACACTCCCAGTCACTCATATACATAAATATGTACACAGATTACATTACAAAGCCTCAAGATTTGCACTGCCAGCATGCAAATCTTTTTTTTTTTTTTTCCATGAGAGTTCCTAATACTGACATAGGAAACTGGAATGTGTGAGACACTCCCTGACAGAGTGCTGGAAATCAAGTAGTGTTGGCTCTTGCAGCATCCCCCTGCCAGTGCACCCCAAGGAACACCCTCGGTCTCACTCTGGGATTTCACCCCGCGGCCAACTCGACATTCCTGTCGGGAATCTCCAGGCAGGTGCAAAGTACCCCCTTTGTTGCGAATCTCCAGGCAGGTGCAAAGTACCCCCTGCAGGTGAGCCGAGGCTCTGCCTGCCCGGCTGAGCCCCCTCACGTGTCCCAGCTGCTGTCCTTGAAGGCGATGTTGACCAGTCTCAGCTCCAGCTCGAAGGCGTCGGGCCGGTCCTGCGGGTTGGCTGCCAGCATCTCCTTGATCAGCTGCTTCATGCGGGCGTTCATGGACTTCTTCTTCACGGGGATGAGCAGCTCCATCTTGGGGTTCTCCAGCAGCGCCTCGCCCACGGGCACGATGGCCGTGCCCTGCTTCACGTAGCTGCCCAGCAGCTCCTTCTTGGTCTCGGTGTCGATGAAGGTGATCCTCTCCAGCATGGCCCAGATGATGATGCCCAGGGCGAAGATGTCGGCCTTGGCCGTGTAGTGTCCCTCCCACACCTCGGGGGCCATGTAGAAGTCGGTGCCGCAGGCGGTGGACAGGAAGCACTTGTTGACGTTGACGGGCTCCTCGGGGTTCTGCCCCGAGGCCGAGCACACCTTGCTCAGACCGAAATCTGCCACCTTCAGTGTGGGCTCGGGGTCGCCGGCGGCCGCCCGGCTCTGCGAGATGAGGATGTTGTCGGGCTTGAGGTCCCGATGGATGATCTGGTTCTTGTGCAGGAAGGCCAGGGCGCTGCTGAGCTGCAGCATGAAGCTGGTGTTGGTCTTGCGGTTGGGCTTGCGGGACAGCAGGTACTCATTCATGTCTCCCCCGTCACAGAAATCCATCACAAACCACAGGTAATAAGCACTTTTGGGGTCAAAGGCTATTTCTCCTTTCAATGAGGTTTCTACAAGCTGCAACGAGGAAAAGAGACGCCGTAACTACCTGATGATCACGAGAAGGAAAGGATATGATGGAAAAATGCATGAAATCAGGATCTTCATGGAGAGGGGAAATCTGGGTTAGTTACACAGAAGGAATTCTTCCCTGTGGGGCTGGTGAGGCCCTGGCACAGGCTGCCCGGAGAAGCTGTGCCTGCCCCTGGATCCCTGGAAGTGTCCAAGGCCAGGCTGGAGCAGCCTGGGAGAGTGGAAGCTGTCCCTGCCCATGGGAATGAGATGGGGTTTAAGATCCCTTCCAACCCAGACCACTTTAGGACTGTTTGACCCTCCCCTCAACAATCCAGAGAGGAAGGTATTGCAACGGGGGAAAGAAAACATTATGCAAATGTTTTTATGTAAAAGAGAAAAAAAAATCACAATATATTTGCCAGCCTCCTTATCTTCACTGGTGTGGAGCGTATCAAGCTCAGGCTCCTGCCCAGAAGCAGAGCTCGACCCTGATAACAGTTTTTAAAGATACCCAGTGGCCATTGCCCTCCCATCTGTCCCAGCTGGACAGTGTCCCACCCTGACAAAGCCTGTCCCACCCACTTTGCCAACAGCTTTTTGGGATAAACAAAGTCTCACAAGTAACTCCACACAGCTGTATTTATCCAGGAGAGATTTTGAAAGCCTGGTCTCCATTCCTGACACATTCATGACTTCCAGCAAGTTAACACAGGATCCCTGAACTCAGGAGAACACTGATCTGCAGGCACAGCTGAGCACAGAACACCCTTCCCACCATCATTACCCACATGGTATTTTCAGGAACACAAGTTGAACAGCCAGTTCTTACAGCTGCTCCACACAGAAAGCAAAGTAAAACCTGCAATCACTTTTACTAATCCTGTTTACACAACTGCATTTGCCTCTTCAGCTCCTCTGAGGTGGCTCTGGAAGGAAAGTCCTGCAGTTATTTCTGTTAGTAGTAAACCAACGGATACTAAATCAAACTGGCTTTCAGAAATGAAGGGGTGTGTTAATATCTAGACAGGCATTTTGAAATGCTTTTAAAAAGTGACCTTTTCAAGAGAAAAAATGGTAATAATTTACAGCTATCTTCTTTAAACAGTAAATCTATTTTAGAGCTAAAAAATGCCTTATTTAGGTTTTGTAGTCAGGAACTGTGAGATTAAGGTATCTCAGGAGAGCAGGGCGTCTCCCCTGCCAAGAGGGCACCAACACAGAGTCACAGGAGCTGCACTTGCAGATACTGTGAGAGGTAAGACAACAAAATCCACCCCCCACATCTGTGACAGTGGCAAAGCACCAGCAGACAAGGCTGACTCAGGACTCAAACTCTACAGATTTGGTGCAGCTGGCACTGAGAATCTGCCCAGAGCCCTTCAGGAGAGGGTGAGAGCCCTTCCCCAGCCTCCTCACACACAGCAGCAGCTCAGCTCTGCATCATCACCTGGGAGAGGAGAGGTTGAGCCAAGGGGCTCTGACTGCCCTGGCTCAGCCCAGGCTGCTCCAAAGTGACCCTGGCAGTCAGCTCAGCTCTGCCCTTTGCTCTTCCCCCTGGAGCAGCAAAACAATCCGTGCTGTTTGCACCTGGCAGGGGCCAGATCCCTGTGCCAGCTGCTCCCCAGCAGCACCATCCTAGCCAGAGCTGAGGTCAGCTGGAAGCTCTTCCCCACCTTGCAGCTCCACCCCGGGGCTGTCGAAGCTCCTCCCTGCACATCTGCCCTCCAGCTGGGAGCAGTCCCTGGCAGCTCCACTAAAACCAGGAAGGTAAGGCTCTGCCTTCTGCCCCATGAGCTGGCCAGTATTATTTTAGCCTAATCCTTCCCTGAAAACAAGTCAGGAACAGCTCCCAAGCCACGGGGAGCTGGCAAAGCCAAGGATCCTGGTTCTCAGACAGCAGCCAGCATCGGCAGGGCTGCTCACCCACAAAGGGGCCAGCCAGGCAGCAGGGGTGGCAATGAAAACTGAAATAATAACAGCTGACTAGGGACAACACAGCAAACACTGAGCAGGCTGCTGGCTTTTGAAACCAGAAACACTAATTTCTGCCCGGGGCTGATTTATACTTAGGGCTGCTTCTTGACAAGGGAATTAATTAGATTGTCTTTCAATGTCTTTCCAGAGCTACTTATTCTTCAAACATACACATCTTCAAACTTAAAGGACACTTTCACAGTGACATGTATTCCCTTATTTATACCTTTATCACTCTTTGAAGAGATTAATAGTTATTTGTTAAAAAATAAAACCAGCTCATGATGTGCTACCAATTGATTCTTGTTTCTGAAAGAATTTTAAGTGCTGGCTTCCTATAAATCAAGACACTGATTTCCTCTTCCAAGGACACCCAGGATGGAATTCCTTTAAGCTCTGTCTCAGGCCAGGAGCGTTCTTTAACCTGCAGCTGCCAAGAACTCCACAGCCTGCATCTCCCCTGGGCTTCACCTGCAGGGCTTCCTCAAATTATCAGAGCAGATTTGCATTAAATACAAATTCTGGAGTCTTTTAGAGCAGCACAGCTTCAAACCTGAGATCCAGGTGATTGTTCAGTTTTTTTAAAGTTCTCCATTAAATTCTGGGTGTCAGCAGTGCAGACAATGCCCTGGCCTAGCTGAGCACAGCTCAAACCCTGGGCTGCCCCACCTCCTTCCCCCCAGCTCACCGTCACCGATTCCTTCCACCCCGTTCCCTCGGCCTCGTGTACCTGCAGATACAGGGAGGAGCTGGAGCCATGGGACATCTTCTGCACCATGCCATCTTTCTGCAAGATGCACTCCTCCAGGTGAATGACGTTGGGGTGCTGGCTCTTGATACTGCTAAGGGCCCAGAACTCGCGCAGAGCCAGTTCCACGTTCTCGGGAGCGTGGCACCGGATCTTTTTCACGGCCACGCGGGCACAGGTCCTCCTGACGACCGCTTCGTACACCACACCATAACTGCCACGACCAACCTCCCGAATTAGATCGTACTTAGGCTGGCTACTCACCATCTTCAGGAGCAAAGGTTCTGGGGAAGGGGGAGAAACCCACAGAACTAAAACTTAGGCACAGGAACCAGGCTGTATTTCCCCCCCTAGGGGCTGGCCTGCCCAGACCCCGCCATTAACGGGGGTTCAGTGCTAGAACATTCCAGAAGCTCCTCCATAAACCTGCACCTGTTGCCACGGGCCAGGTGAAAGTGAAATTACGTATTTTCGTTAAGATTTCCCATACAGCCCGGCGTGTTCAAGGTGGCAACAATTCAAACCTAGACTGGTCTGGTGCCGAGACAGGACTATCGAGAACGCTCCTGCTCCTCGCCCTCAGAGTCTTCCGTGAGCATCTGCAGGAACAACAGGAGGCTGTCATGCTCCCCATCCAGCCTGGAGAGCACAGGAGGTCCCAGCTGAAGCCCCTGGATTTTAATTAACTGCCTTTTTGCGGAGGTGGCTGCAGGAGCAAATGTTTCTGTTATAATTAAGTTGTTTTACTCAGAGAAGAGGAAGCTTCAGTCGCTCCCGATTTATCTTTTGAGGTGACTGATTTTTCACCAAGCCTCCTCCGCATGAGGAATCTACAGCTACGAAAGGTTAAAAAGGATAACTGATTGCAGAAGTTTGCACCCAGCATCTAACTTTCACTTTTGCTCAACAGAGCAAGGACAAAAGTTAAGTTATTGCTCTGAAAGTAAAACAAGAGACACACGCACACAAAAAGAAGAAGGAAAAAAAACAAAAGCCACCAAACCCTGCTGCAGATTTATGACCCTCCCTGCACGCTGCCCTACAAGATTACAAACCAAACACCAGCACCACCTTCACACAACCAAACCAAAACGGGACACCAACTGGAGACAGCAATAAATTAAAATAAAAAATAAGAGCTTGACTAGCCAAGGATCACTGGTCAAACAGAATGAAACGCAAAACCAAAAGTAAATAAATAAATAAAATCACACTGATAGATCAGAACTACAACAGCTTTAAGACAGCCAGTGATAAAGGTAATTCTCTTTATGTCAGGCAATAAGGACCACACTGAAACGGCCTGTTATTAGTAGGAAGATTTCAAGTATTTCCACTGCTTTAGGCAATTTTTTTTAGAAAAAAAAAAGNCGGCGCGGCCGCACCGGGCCCCCACCTGCGGCAGTGAAGGGAAGCACCGCCGCACCGCTCGCCCCAGAGCGGGGGATGATGCCGGCCCGCCGGGCCCTG
>VXBC01001113.1:221554-247584 GCA_013399945.1 Ploceus nigricollis
GGAGCAGCGCCCTGGGGAGGGGAAGGCTGAGAGGGGATCCCATAAATCCATAAAATATCCCTGGGGGGATATAAAATATATAAATCCCATAAATCCATAAAATATCCCCAACGGGGGTCAGAGGATGGTGCCAGATTCTGTTCAGTAACAGGACAAAGAGCCATGGCCAGAAAATAAAACACAAGTTCCACCNCTGAAAGTGCGGGGAGAGGAGGGGTTGGTGCGATGGGGAGCCCCAGCAGTGGGTCA
Source organism: Ploceus nigricollis (assembly GCA_013399945.1). NCBI lineage: Eukaryota > Metazoa > Chordata > Aves > Passeriformes > Ploceidae > Ploceus > Ploceus nigricollis. The sequence goes on from VXBC01001113.1 coordinate 221,804, forward strand.
GGGCTGGGAACAGGAGGGTGTGGATACCCCGCTGTGGATCCGGGGGAAAGGCAGCCCCGCCCCGTCCTGGCCGCGCTCCCGCTGNATACGAGGGAAAGGCAAGCCCGCCCCCGTCCTGGCCGCGCTCCCGATGCTCTGAGGGAGAGCTGCTGCCACCGCCCTTATATAGGGCAGTGCATTTGTGGGCGTGGTCTCACGCACATATAACCCCACCCCGCAGCTTCTATTGGTCCGTCCCGGCGGACGGCGCGTGCGCACTGCGTGTTGAGGGCGGGGCCGGCGCGAGCGGGAAACCGGGACGGGGAAAAACCGGCACCGGGAACANACCCCCAGCTATTCTGGGATCTCCAACCCAAATGACTGATGCTTTGGTAATTATTAATCATTCTTAATAATTAATCATTATGATCAAATGATAATGACCTCTGCAGCATTATGGTGCTGCATAATGAAGGTGGGAGCTGCAGAAGAGGGGTGGAGTTGGTTTTATGTTTATTTTGATATTTTTCACTTGTTTCTTCCCGCAGCCCCTGAGCGCCGGGCTCAGAGCACCCACCCGAGCTGCCAAGGGGAAGCAGAGCCCAGTGCTGCTCCCCCAGCCTGGCACCAGGCAAAGCACCATCCCCACCTTCTTCAGCCCCCACTCAGGTACCTGGGCAGCAGCTTCAGGCCCTACAAACCCATCTCCCCTCCCCTGGCTGCTTTGCTGGGCAGGAAAGTTCATTGTGGGCTGCAGAGGGAAAAGGCTGGAACTCCCAGGAAGGAGGAGCTGGGTGGGACTGGGAACTTGGGGTTTATATTAAATGGTTTCAGAGGGAAAACTTGGGGTTTATATGGAATGGTTTCAGAGGGAAAACTTGGGTTTATATGAGATGGTTTCAGAGGTGAAACTGGGATTTTGTCTGAGATGGTTTCAGAGGCAAATGCGGGACTCGACGCCTCTGTCAGGCCAGGGCAGAACTGGGCAGTTCTGGGGGTTTTTGGTAACTTTGGGCAGCTGAAGGTGCAGCTCTGGTGTCTCACTGGAGAGCTCTGGGTGCTGTTCCAGGGCAGCAGGGGATGGATCCCTGTGGGCTCAGGGTCAGGGTTTGGGGTGGCAGTGCTGGGGACAGTCCCTGGGGACACACAGGGGACAGCAGGGATGCTCTGGGGGTGGTTAACCCTGGGAAATGGGTCTGCTCTCACCAATTCCCTGCTGTTTTCAGATGAAAGAGACAAAGAAAACTCCAGGCCCCCTCCCTGCAGCCCAGCTGGAGCCTGTGAGGACTCGGGGGCTCCTCTGCCTGCCTGGCCTGTGAAGATCCTGGCCTTGCCCCAGCTGGAGGGAGCCCGGGAAGAGCCCCCTGGAGCTGAGCAGGGGCTGCAGGGCACAGCCCAGCCATGGAAAGCACCTCTGGATGCCCTGGAGCTCCAAGGGGAGTCTCAGAGGCAGAGCAAAGCCTCCCCTGGGGCTGGGGGGGACTCCTGGTGCTGCAGCTGCTCCCAGGGCCCGGACAAATCCTGGTTATTTCCTGGAGAAACAGCCCCAGGGGGCAGGAAAGCAGAGCCCTGGAGCAGAGCTGCCTCTGGGCCAGGCTGTGCTGGGGCTGAGCACACAAACCCTGCCCCAGGGGCTGCTCCCACCCGGGTTTGTTGCTCTCCCCAGAGCCCGGGGCGAGCTCAGCCCCTCCGAGAGCGGGGCCAGGTCCCGGCAGGGTCCTGCAGGCAGCTCTTCTGCCAGGACTCCCAGGGGAACAGGGTCATTGCCCACAGGGACAGGGCCAGGGCCAGCCCCAGGGCCAGCCCGCCCCAGCTGGAGCTGGGCTCTGAGCCCCTGTTCACGCAGGACTCAGAAGGGAACAGGGTCATTAAGCACTGGTGAGTGAGGCCAGCCTGACTCTGGCAGAGTGGGGGGTGGCCACAGTGGTCACAGCTGGGGAGTGACCCCCTTGGTGCAGCCCCCAGCACCTCTCTGTTCTCTGGGATGCTGCTTTAATCCAAATAAAACATTGGAGTTTGTTTCTAAGGGTTTGTTTTAGTCAGGGTCTCAGCCTGTGTCCCTGTCCAGGCTGCACAGGGAGCACATTCCCAGAGCAGGGACTGCTGACAGGCAGGCCCAAAAAGCCACCAAAGCCTCGTGCAGAGGAGCCTCGTGGGGACAGGGACAGTGGCCACATCACCCAGGGGCTCTGGGTGCATCCAGGAGGGGAGGAGCTCTCCCTAAAACTGGTGGTTCCTACATCTTCCTTCTCTCTGCCACAGAAGTCTCTTCTCTGGTTTTTAAGGTGGGGATGATGATTTCATTTTTCAAGGACATCAAGGTGGATGAAGAGAGCCCCTGGCACCTGAATATCTGGGATTCCACCCCCAGGCTGCCCCACAGCCCAGCCCCCCCCGAGCCCGGGCGCATCAATGACCCCACAGACCACTGGTGTCTTATTAAGGCTCCATTTTATAGAAAGGAAAAAAATCATACTTTAAATACAGCCATGAGGGCATTGCAGGGAACGTGGAGCTGGGGGAGAGCTCTCTGAGTGAGGGGGAACTGCAGCCACAGCCAAGGCCAAGCTCCTCCTGCCCTGCTCTGCTTGGGGTGCTCGGCCCTTTGCATTGGTGCCAGGCCCATAAACAGACCTTTGGGAGGCAAAATAAAACACAGGTTGGGGATGCAGGGACTGGTAATGGGACATTAAATTACTGGCAAGAAATTAAGGCCATTCTGTCATGCAACTGTGGGCTGATCTGTGAGAGAAGGAACACCCAGGGCACAGGAAATCCCTCAGACCCGAGGCAGGGGGTTTTTGGGGGAAAAAAAAACCCTTTTCCCACCATGATCCAAGAGAATCCTGGAGATTCTGGAGAATCTGCTTCCTGGAGAGCTGGGAGCACTCAGGAGCTCGTTCTCAGCAGCTCTGTGCCATGCTCAGGATAAAGGACTGGGGCTTTGCCCTGGTCATACTGGGCATGGGAACTGGTGCTATCCTCACAGCTCAACGCTTAACTGGAACCTAAGGAAAAGTGCAGGTACAAAGGACTTCATCCAGCAGCACTCCAGGAGATCCTCACCAGCCACCAACACCAAAACACAGGTGGAAAAGAGCTTCCATCTTCTTAAAAAGGTTTTTCTTAAATAGAACAACACGTGGAAAACACATCACATCTTCCAAAGGGCCTTTCCTAACCGAGTGTCCGCTGCACAAACCACGTCGGGTCAATAAAAGAGGCAAAAGGCTCAATCCTCAGGAGAAGGCAGCTACTGTGGAGGAGGTTTTGGGAGCATAAACTCTGCTTACAGAGCTGAGTGCAGCAGCATCACTTCTCCTTCAGGGCCAGGTCTTCGTCCTTCAGGGCAAACTTCCTCCTCAGGACCTCTGCGATGAGCACGGCCGGGTCCTCCTCCTTCAGGGAAGGGCGGCTCCTGCAGGGGCACAAGCACTGCCATCAGCCCAGGCAGGAGCCAGAATCCTCACCCACAGCTCAGGCTGCACTCCCTCCAGGGCTCTCCTGCAGCTGGTATCACGAGATGCTGTCACGAGTGCAGGAGGTGCAAGAAGAATGCCACAAAACAGCAGAAAGGGGAAATTCAGCTCCAGGAACTCATTTTGTGGCTCCAGGGGGATCCTGGAAATCTCATCCTCAAAGCTCTGGGTGATTCTTATTCCACTGTGCTAATAACAAGCAGTCAAACCAAAACTTCACTAATTATTTACAGCCCCCATCCCCTCCATACAAATCAACCCTCAGTGAGGTGTTTGGGGGGAAGCTCTGGAAGTTTCTGGTTTTCCATTCATTTTGCTGCACTGTGGATTTCTGCTTCCCTATTTCAGGATGGGAGATCCCAGGCATTTTAAAGCAGGGCTGGTGCAGATTTCCTTCCACTACACAAGTTCTCCTCAGACAAATCTGCCTCCTTCAGCAAGTTCACACAAGCAGCTCCTTTTAGAAGATTATTTTACAGGAGGCCAAACCTCAGTTCTTTTCCCTCAGGTGGTTTTGTTTACAACCTGCAATAATAACCTCAGAGCTTTATTTTTTTTTTCATAGCTGAAGCCCTCCCTCACTCAGAAAACACTATGGGAGTTTGAAACATTCCTAAAAGACAAAAAAAACCCCAAACCCTGGAATATTTCCAGCAGACACTGGAACAGGCACATTTCTGCAAGTTCCTCACTTGTTCCTGAAGCTTCCAAGGCTGAGTTTAAACACCAAGGCTGAGTTTAAGCACTGACTCCTACACAGCAGCAGCAGAGAAACATCAATGTAATTATCTTTTCAAGCATCTTTTGCATCTTTAAGCACTTTTTTTCCTCCACTTAAAGAGCACCTGACCCTCTTCAGGCTTCCCAGTGCTGCCCAGTACAGCTGGGGGAGCACAGGGGCTGCTCCACAACTGCACCAGAATTAAGAATTAAAGCTCATCAAATAATGAACATCAGTAATTAACTTAATTTTTCAGCTACCTGCAACTCTTCAGACAGCTTTAATTAAGCTGTAATAACCCCAAACCATCATTGCTGTGTGCAGGAGAGGCTGAGGAGCTGATGAGGGCAAAAAAGGTTCAGCTGCAGCCTCTGTGTGGCAGCATTCCCTGCAGGAGCAGGGCTCTGGCAGCTCCCCTCAGGAAAAGCAGAGCAAAGGGTGAATTCTGTGAGGGATGGAGCTGTGACACCCCCTGATGCTCTGCCTGTGGAAGCTGAGTGTGTTCCTCTCATCTGACTGGAATTCTTTCAGTGCTGAGAATCTGATTCCTTTCAAACCGAATTAGGAAACAGCAACTGTGCCCAGCCCCCAGCCAGCGTGGTACTTCTGGTATTTTTGGCCAGGAATCTCACACAACAGAAGGGAAAGTGTGGAGCCTGAGCTCCAGCACTGAGATCTGAGCGTGTGAAAGGCAGGTGGCACAGCCAGCACTGGAGAAGGAACTTTCTCAGCTGGGCAGGATCTTGTCCAGGGAGCAGTTTCAGGAGCTCTCATGATCAGAACTTGTTAATTCCTCATCAGACAAACTCACCCTGCCCACGCCCAGAGCTGGGCCAGATGAAGAACCACAGAAGCTGAGAAGCTCCACGTGTTAAATCCCTGTGTATTCCATGCTGGAAAAGCTGCTGAGCTTCCCAGCTGCCTGGGAATGTGAGGTGGGCTAAGACCAGCACTGTCCCCACTCTGAAAGCTGCCAACACACACAGGGCTGGCTTGCACCTGGGCAAACACAGCTTTTTGTCAGGTGAACAAGCTGGAACAGCCAAACATTTACACAGTTTAAGTTCCCCTCCACTATTTCCTATCCAGGAAAAACCAAAAAACCAAACCAAACAATTTGTAACGAAGTTCTGCTCCAAGGAGGTATTTCCCCCATGAAAATTCTCCATTATTTCCTATCCCAGACAGGCAAAAACCCCAGGAATGAGTTACCAAGTTCTGCTCTCAGCAGGCATCTCCCCCAGGAACGAAGGACACGGAGCAGCAGCAGCAGCCAGCGCCGTGTCCGGGCTCTGCACGGATTTGACACAAAATTAAAAGAGAATTTCAGGAAGCACTTACAAATCTTTGCTCTGCTTCATCCTATGAATGTCTTTGAGAATGCCCATCATGTCAGCAAAGCTGCTGGCCTTGGACAGGGACACGGAGTCCTCCTCGTCGGGGTCCTTGGGCTCGGGCCGGCCGCCCTCGGGGCCGGAGCAGAGCGCGGCCACCACCGGGGGCAGCTCGGCCACCGAGGGCAGCTCGGGGCTCTCCAGCTCCGCCTCCTCCTCCGTGATGTCGCTGATCACAAAGGACGTGGTGGACTGGAAAGAGGGTCCAAAGCAATGCACAGGAGAGGAGGCGTTTGAGCTCCCTGGAGATAACAGATCCGGGGTCAGCTGGGCAGAGGCTGGAAGAGAAAACCAGAGGTGGATGGATGAACCCACAGCAATCCACGTGGGACAGCTTTTCCCCAACACTGCAGAATGGAAATCTAAACACGGCCCCTGAGCTGCCCCCAGGGCCAACATCCCACCGAGGGAGCTGCTGGAAACAGCTCTGAGTGAGCCTGGAGGGAGGCAGAGCTCAGCCCCAGCAGGAACGCTGATCCCACCTGACTCTGCAGCCACGATCTTGGCGATCTGGCTCCGCAGGTGGCTCAGCTCATCCTGGAGCTCTGTGGTCCGGCTCAGGGCTGGCAAACCAGGCTTCTTCAGGGCCAGCAGCTTCTCCTCCTGCTTCCTCAGGTTGGGCACTGAGGCGTTTCTCTGGATCACTGTGAAGGGACTGGGCTTCCACTTGTGCTTCAGAGGGCGAGTGTCACTTCTGGGGACAAAAACCTGTCAGTCACTAAGTCCAAACCTCTCCATGACAAAGCCTGGCCTCCCCTGAGGGCAGCAGAGCCTCTAAAAAATGAAGCCTCTGTGTACCAGCAGAGGTGCAGAGGTGCTCTCTGCAGCACAAGGAACACAGGAAACTGTGGCTGCCCCTGGATCTCTGGAAGTGTCCAAGGCCAGGCTGCACAGGGCATTTCAGTCCTGGGAGAACTCAACCCTTCCAATTCCTGACCAGAAAACACCCTGGAGCAGGGGGTTACTGTGCACAGACCAGGCAGTGAAACATGGCATGGCACAGGCTCCTGGCACTTCCCACAGGAATTCCTCTCTGGGTACTTTGTCACTTTTTTCCCCCTCTCTAGGGAAAAATGTCTTTCAAGAGGCACCACATCAGACCCTGAGGGCACTGGAGGTCGTGGTGATCTGAGCAGAGTGTGGCCTGAGCTCTGTGCCAGGAAGCAGCAGGTGAAAACCAACCTGACCCTGGCGTAGGTCTCCTCATCGTCCGCTGCGATCCACACGATGTCAGCCAAGGTGGGCACGGGGGGCACGTCACCCAGGTACAGATCTGAGACACTTGGCAGAACCTGGCAGGAAGGAAATGCTGCTGAGGAGATGGTGTTTGCTCTCCTGGAGCTGCCCCAGGTGTGCTGTCACATGCACAACAGCAGTTCCAGCAGGTTTCCTTTAATTTGCACAATTGTTCCAGTTTTTGGAGCTGGGAGATAAATCCTTTGGGTCTGGGCACTGCTGTGCTTCCCTGGGCCAGCTCCTGCTCCTCCCTGCTATGTGTGTGAGGCAGGAGGGGACACCTGATCCAGGCCAGGCACTGCCAAGGCCACGTGCCACCCTCTGCCACCCCAAGTGCCAGCCCTGAGCTCCAAGGGTGACGTCAGGGACTCCACAATCCTGGGAACAGGCCCAGAGGGCACCAGGCCCCTTGGAGGTCACACAGCAAAACCCTGGCTCAGCAGCTCCACCTTTCCATCTCCTCCAGCTCAGACACTGCCTGAGCAGGGATCTCCTCAAGTTGCCAGTGATCACTTTACAAGAACAGAATTAAAGAAAAAAGAAATAAATTTTAAAAATTTGTTAAGCTTAACTGCACTGGTGAAGGTTTTGTGGCTACAACTCTGCAGATGTGTGGGGGCAAAACAGCCCCTGAGGGCAGTGCCCTGTCCTGCCCCAGCTCCCCCAGCTCAGGGGTCACTCACCTCGAAGGTGGCCCTGGGACAGGGCTTCAGGGGGAGGTTGGAGCCGATCATCCTGACCACGCTGCGAGCTGAGCCATGGGGCTTGTTCTGCCAGATGGGGATGGTCTGCAAGAACCCACAGCACAGTAAATAACTCCAGTCAGTGCCCTTCTTGAAATTCATTCAACTGGAAATTCTCCTCAGCTGTCAAGAGTCTGATGTCTGAGTTTTTATCTCTCCACTTTTAATTGAGAACCTGGTGATAACTGAGGTCCCCGTTTCACAGAACTGTGTTCAGCTGAGCACAGGTGACAGCCAGACAGGGGCAGGGACATTTTGGACATGGATGCAGTGTCTTCAGGACTGAAAACTGAAAGCACTCAGTAACAGGCACTGTCAACAGGCATTTTCACAAAGGAAAACTTGGCAAAAGGAGGAAAACAGCAACACATCAAGGGCCCAGGAGGAAAATGACATCAAAAGAAAGTGTCATTCAAGGGACACTCCTGCTTTCACACCACCTTTAGCACAAGCATTGTTACATACCCCAGGGCAGCTGTGAGTCTCCTTCCCTGCAGATACTCACTGCAGGAACCTGCTCTAGGAGGCCCTGCCTGAGCAGTGGTGACCTCCAGTGGTCCCCTCCCACCTGATCTGGGATAAGACTGAACATTTCTCGGGTGACAAGTCTATCCAGTGCCTGTCCCAGCCCAGGGCCAGAGGAGCAGCCGTGGAGAGTGTTCTCAGAAACAGCAGCTGTTTTAGAGCTCTCTGGAACTTCTGAGCAGGACCCAGAAGGTGAAGTGCTCTGCCCATGACAGCTCCTGTGGCAGGAACAGCACAAGGCTGTGCACAGAGAACACCACACTGCCAAAGCCCAGCCCACAGCACAGCCAAGAACTGATTTATTGTTCTGTGCTCTGTACCTGAGCACTGCTCCGTGCTGACACACCTGAAATTCCTGCTGAGCCCTTCAGAATGAACCTCTGGGCTGGGGCAGTGAGAGGACAGACCTGTGCCTGGGGACAGATCTGTGCCTGGGGACAGATCTCACTACCTGGGGACAGATCTGTGCCTGGGGCTGGGGCAGTGCCCGGGAGCTGCTGCTGGGGAAAGGCTGATCTCTGCCGGGGGAAGGCTCTGGGGCAGCTCCCGGGAGAGGTGCCCGGGGCTGGGACAGGACAAGGTGCCGGGGGAAGTGCCGGGGCAGTGTCCGGGGCAGGGGCCGGGGCAGGGGCAGGGGCCGGGGCAGTGTCCGGGGCAGTGTCCCGGTGTCCCGGCCCGTGTCACTCACGGCCTCCGCGTCCATCTCCGCTGGCTCAGCGCCGGCCGCTCATCGCACCCGCTCCGCTCGCTCNAGGGGACACTGGGGACACCGCGGTGAAGGGAGACACTGGGGACACCCCGGTGCAAAAGGACACTGGAGACACCGGGGTGCAGGGGGACACCGCCGTGCAAAGGGGACACCGGGGACACCCCGGTGCCAAGGGACATTGGGGACACCCCGGCGCGGGGCAGCGCGCCCCGGCTCGCCGCTCGCCCACCCGCAGCCCCGGAAGGCGGAGGAAGGAGAGCGGAGGCCGAGCTGAGGATGCACGGATGGTTTTACCGATGGTTTTACCGGGGCCGCTCCGCCGCCCCTCCCGGCCGACATCGGCCCGGGCCCGCCGCGGGTTTCGGGCCAGGGCGTCACCAGGCGCGGCAGGGGCGGCGGCGGGACCCGCGCCCCGAGGAGAACGGACGGGCACACAGCGCTGGGCACGGAGCCACGGAGCAGCCTGGCAGCTCACCAGGGAAAAGGGACACGGGCGGGTCCCCTGGGCTGCTCCGGCTCGGGGGTGGCTTTTGGGCTCCCTGTGCCGCTGTCCGGGCTCACCCGGGCGGCTGCAGGGAGCTCGGGAGAACGGACAGGGGCTCTGCGGGATCCCAGAGGTGGAGCCCTGCGGGATGGGAGTGCCCGGAGGGATGGCAGGAGCTCTGCAGTGCTGCCCCGAGGCCCTGGCACGGCCACAGCCACAGCCCGGCCTGTCCCCTGGGTGTGAGGAAGTGCAGAGCTAATGCATAGTTACAAAGCCAACACTGGGACACATCCCGGGGCCGTCAATTAATCTCACTAGAGCAATTAGTGAAGTGACACTGGTTGAGCCCAGAGGTGCAGCTAAGCTCAGTCCCCAGGCTCAGGTATGGACAGGAAGGCTGGGGCAGGGTGGGGACAGGGTAATTGTCACCACCAGGCTCCTCCCTGGACCTGGAGCCCAGGAATAAAAATACCTCGTCAGAAAAAAAAAAAAAAAAAAGGCTTTTCCCTTAATTTGATTTGGTCCAACAAAATTGTGCTTCAGAGAGCAGAAAAAGCATCACCAGCCAGGGCTGGCTGCAGGCAGCTACTGAGGATGCTTTGTCTCCTCACAGGTCTGTAGGAATATGCCTCAAAACCTGTTTCACTTAACCTTTCCTTCTCCAAATTACAAAATTATGCTCATTCTGTATCCAGGCATTGGCACAGAGTAGGAGCAACTGCTCAGGGTGGCTTCAGGTAAGGGATGATGGCTTCATGTCTGAACAATCTCTTTGGAAAAAATTCCTGAAAATATCTTTTTGTACTGCTGGCTTTTAGAACTGCCCAGTCCTCACCCAGGTGAGGATATCAGGGCAGCTCCCAGAGGGAACTTCATGGTTCCTCACCCAGCACAACCTGGAAGCTCAAAGCAAACAGGGACAGAGCACCAGCTCCAAGGGGACACTGGGAGAAGCTCCCAGAGCTGCTGGGGAGGGAGCCCTGGGAGGGATGGATGGGTGGACACTGCTCACTGCTGTGTCCTTTAGCCTGGGGTCACTGGGGGAGCTCCTGGGGGCTCAAACTGATCCTCACCTGACCCCTCCGATGCCCTGGTGCCCACTCCTGGTGTCACTGTGCCACCCTCAGGGCACAGACCCTGCCTGAGTGAGGCCACCAGGTCACACAGGGCGCTGGGGCTGCTCAGGGCTCACCCTCAGCTCACGGCTGCCACAGTCCTGTCACACAGATTGTCACTGTCAGCAGGGTCCAGAGCTGCCCCAGGACACCAGGCTGGCCCCGAGGGGAGCAGGGAGTGCCCAGGGGTGCTGGCTCTGTCCTCACCACGAGTGTTTGGTCACGATGGCAGCGCTGCTCCCTGCACTCAGCAGTGCTGGGCTCACACCAGGCTCAACAGGAGCTGCAAGGAAATGAGGGTGGGTGGCACACCCAGGCAGGGGCACTGGGAATGGATTCAAGTATTTTCACTCCTGTGGAAATGGGTCTGAACTGAGAAGGGCAGGTTGTGTAAACTGAACTCAGGCTCAAACCAAGACCCAGAGCACAGCCCCGGCCTGGGACTGCCTGCAGTTCACCACCAACGTCTGGCATGGACATGAGGAGGCTTTGCTGTAACCAAAATAGATCTCTGAAGTCTTTGGCCATCTCAGTGGGGCATTCAGGTGCCTGTTTTTAGGGCTGCAGGTATGGTTTTGCTCTGTGTAGCCCTTCCTTCAGGAACTGGAGGTAAGTTGCAGTTGAAGGGTCTTCAAAATTGGTTGAGAAACTGAAGATGCTGCTTTCAACATCTTCAGGCTTCATAGAAGTAATGTCCAGGAAATAGTTGGCATTGATGTGGTGAATCTGGCAAAGAAAACAGATGAGAGGAGACTTCTAAGGGTCAGAACAATTCCCCATCCACTGCCTTGGCCTGCAGCCAGGACAGAGGTGACAAGGCTGTATCAGCTCCTACAGAATATCCAATTCTTTCCAAGTGCTAATTCAGGAACCAGAATTTGGGTCTGAATTTCACAGTCAAAGAATGTGTGATCTTCCCCCAGGGGTGCTGACCCTTTGCTTAGGTTAAGAAGAAGATGAAGGTGATTTGGGAAAAATCATGGAGGCTCAGCTCATGTCTGTGAGCAGGAGCTGGGGAGATGGAGCCTGGGCTGCACCTGAACTTCCAACACTTCCTGCTGCCCCACAGAGATAGGAAAAGGGGACACTGACCCATTGTCACAGCCACAGCCTCATGGGGACAGCGAGGGGACCCTGCAGGTGTGACCAGCTGGTGTCTGGGCAGGATTAGCCCAGCCCAGCAGCTGACACAGACAGCACCAGGCTGCCCAGTGCCAGGAACTGTTCCCCAAATCCAGGGGGAAGGGCAATGGGGGCTGAGATTTTCTTCAAAGGATGAGCACAAAGGGCCATGGGTGCAGGGTGAGGGACAAAGGCTCAAGGGCAGTCCCAGGTCTGGGAGACCCCACAGAGAACACATTCCATGGGAAGAGCCCAGCCTTACCACCGTGCCATTGGGGAGGCAGATGATCATCTCCACAGGGAAGTTGTATTTCTCCAGGTGCAGCTTGGCCAGTTTGCTGTAGAACTCATTCTCTCTGTTGCTCTGCAGGGAGATACCAAAAACACACATTAGCACACCCCAGAAGTGGCAGAATGGCACAGGGGGAGCCCACAGGACACAGGAGAGAGGGAGGAAGGGAGCAGAGAGCTGCTTGGCAGTGTAATGGTACCTGGTACCATTCTCACAGGCTGCTTTCCCATTCCCTTTCAGGCTCCCTCTCTCATTTCAGCTGCAGATTTTCTCCCCAGACAAGAAAATCACCCCATCACAGGCACACCAACAGTGTGATCCCAGCCTTTCCCAGAGTCTCCAGCTCTGTGACTGATCCCAGCTGACAGCACAGGCTCAGAAGTGGGGAAAGGCTCAATCAGGAGCCTCAGGGTTCAGACAGTTATTTGGTTATTTGTTTGTCCCCTGGGTTGCAGGGCAGTCAGTTGGCTGATGGCACCAGAGACCTTGGGCAGGGCTGTCTCACAGAGAAGCATCTGGTTTAGCTTTAAACCTGGCAGCAGGACAGAGCCAAGGGGGTCACAGTGCCACTTCCCAGCCTGCCTCCATCTGCTGTCTGCCTGGCCCCTGCAGTGCCTGAGGACAGGGAGGGCTTGGAACCAGCTCCCCCTGCCCCTGGCACCCCGTGGCACCCCCAGCAGAGTGTGAGCCTCACCTGCAGCTCCTCCAGCTCCTTCACCAGGGACCAGCTGCTGATGAAGCTCTCGTTGAGCAGGGCGAGGATGGGCGAACTTTCCAGGACGGTCTCCCGGAGAGTTCGCCCCGAACCTGGCACAGGAAGAGGCACAGGAGGTTTGCTGTTGTTTCCTCAGGTCACTGTCACCATGCTCCATGCCACCTGCTGACTGGCAGCTGACTCTGGTCCCCCCAGCCCTCCCCACTGTCTTTTTGCTCCGTTGTTGGCAGTTTTCCATGGCTTTTGTTCCCTACAGGTGCTGCTGGCAGAGAGGACTCAGCAGAGCAGAGCCCGAGCCAGGCACAGAAGGCCCAGGAGAAGAGAGCCAGGGAAGCCACCCCAAGTGCCACTTGCTGTTCATGCCAAGCACAGCCCAGTGCTGAGGGTTTTTCAGGGCAGACAGGACTGAAGAGACCCTTCCCCTCCCACCCATCCCTCCTGCCCAACATGGCACAGAAGCTCTCAGGCACTGAGGGGGAAAAGCTGCACATTGGGACAGCCCCAAGGCCAGGCCTGGCTCTGGCCTCTCCTGTGCAGGTGCCAGGGACAAGGCAGACAGAGCAGTGTCCCTTTTCCCTGCCAATGCTGCCTCTTCCCCAGCAGGAAAGAGGAAGGGGAAAGACCAGAGCCATGTCTCCACCTCGACAAAGGCACCTGACTCACAACCTGTCTCAGACAGAGCTGGTGCTGCCACTGGGCAGCTGAGCTCTCATCAGTAATTCCCACCCCCAGCTCTCATCAGGAACTCCCTCTCCCAGCTCCCATCAGTAATCCCCACTCCCAGCCTTTGTCTGTTCAGCACCTCCAGAGCCAAAACAAGTGGCACAAGGTTTCCTGCTGGCTCCTGGCCAGCTCCCTGACCCCCATCCCTCCAGCCACGCTGGGAATGTCCTCACCTCAGCAGGACTGGTCGTCCAGGGCACCCCACAGCAGGATGGAGTGCACCAGCTTCTTCTCTGCTTGTGCTCTCTCAAAGGCTTCTGTGAAGGGCAGGTAGGAGATCTGGGGGCAGAGGGACAGTGTGAGGAACAGGCACACAACAGCCCAGCTCCAACAGGAGTGGCTCTGAAGGAACCAGACCCAGGGGTGACACACACAGAGCTCAGTCTGCAGCAGGACCTGCAGATTTAAATGAGTGACATCTGTGGTGGTGTCCCCAGGGACAACTTTATCTCCTGGGGAGGCTGTGGTCCCCCTGTCCCTGGCACCTGCAGAGAACATCTGCACCAGGGTGGCCAGGCTGTCTGCAACCCCACCTGAGCTGCTGGGAAATCTGGCCTTGAGATATTTATTACAAAACCTCCTGAAACAGCCTGAGAGCTGGCTGTGAGGGAGCTGCACAGAGCCTGCTCCAATCACTCAAATGAAAGGAACTGATATTAACATCTTGGCAGCCTGAAGGGACATTTGTAAGCTCAGGCACAAGGAGGCAGCCACTGAAACGTGTCCCTTCAGCCAAGGAAGCAGTGACAGGCAGTAGCCATCTGCTCCACAGGCTGCTGGCATGTTAAATAGTTTGGGTCACCCAGAGCTATAAATTTGTGTCTGGCTGCAGGCTGCAGAGGCACAGGCACATCATGTGTTCTCTGCTGATAAGGAAAGCCTGCTCCAGAGGCACCTGGCTGCTGTGGAAGTAAAGCCAGAGGAAAAACCATTTGTAAGCAGCACCATTACCTGCCTGCTCCAAAATCACAGCAGCAGCCACTGATAAGAGGCAGGAAGGATGAGCCTGCACCCACAGTACAATCCTGGGGACACCTGACATGGAGGCTTTGCTCCTGTCTGTGCTGCTGTGTGACCCCAAAGGCCCTGGGACACCCTCCCAGCACTCAGACCCTCCCAGTGCCCTGGGTGCTGCTCAGGCTGTGGCCTCTGCTGGCCCTCCAGGTCACTGGGTGGCTCAGTGAGGACAATCTGCCCCAAATCAATGTGCCAAGGAGAGCCCAGCCCCTTCCTCACCTTCTTAAATGGATACATGGCCACTTCCAGCCTGTGGGCTGCCTCCTGCCAGGGGATCTCCTGCTGCCAGGTGATCTCCTCAAACACAAACTGGATGGGCTCCCCTGAGGGGTCCCTGCTGTCCAGGACCCTCCCGTTCTCATCGTGGATCACGGAGGGGACCGAGGGCCCTGTGGATTCCAGCTCCATCTGCAGGGGAACAGGCTGGGTTGGACCCTGCACACAGCCCTCTCCTGGCTCTCCTGGGCTCCAGGACAGGATACAGATCCAAAATAACACCGTGCAGCTCCTCAGGAAGGTACAGCTTGATCTCCCATCTCCTAGAGCTGCACTTTGTCAGTGAAATACCAGGAGAGGAACTGCATTTCCCTCAGTGTGGCTGCACTCTCTGGATTGGACATGCAGAGACTCCATGTTCCCACCTTCCCAGTGGAGATTACTGACTGTGGGACACCAGATCCTTTCAATCATTAGGATCTGCAGGGCTCATTGGAAGCTCTTGCTCCCATCACCAGCTCAGCCCTGGGAAGCCACGAGAGGGAGCAGCAGGAAAAGCTGCCCAGGAGCTTCCCTGTGGTTTGTGTTCTCCTACAGCTGAAATGATTCTGCTAAATCTGCTTTCCTAACTTCTGCCAATTGAAAATAAACACGACTCTAGTTTAGGAGAACATGGGCCTGTTGAATTCAGGCACTCAGAATTCTGCCTTATGTTTCCTGTCCCAAGAGCTGGGATTACTGCAAAAAAGGGGAACAACCTCGTGCACTTTCTAAATCCAGACCCACAGTTATTCATACCCTGCATTGCTCAGGGCCTGGGTTCAGCTCCTCATCTTCCCTCCTGCCTGTCAGACAGTGTTTTAAAAAAGGAGAAAGTCTCCAAAAGCTTAGGATTCAACCCACACTGAGGGAAAAAGGAAAATATCAGGAGAGCTGCCAACGGGGTTGCAGAGGACAGACAGAGATGAATGGAAATTCTACTGTTGTACTGAAATGATCAAGAGACAGCTCTAAGGAACAGGGTCCCAGAGGTTCCACAGCTCAGTGGCAGCACAAACCCCTGAGGAGAAGCTGCACACGTGTGGAGCACTGGGAGAGGGCACAGACCTGGGGCAGGAATCCAATGTCCACTTCCATGCTGCTGCTCTCACTGGCTCCATACAGCCACTCCATGTCCACGTTCAGGGACCTGCACGGGGAAGCCATGAGTCAGCCAGGGCTAAAGCTGTGCATGGGAAACCCCAAACCAATGGGAACATCCTCTTGCAGGGTCAGCACTGGACCCAGAGCCTCTGGAGATCTCTGTGTTCCCTGCAGCAGCCCAGGAACACCAGATCCCTGCTGGACCAGGGCCCAGGCACCCACTCAGCACTCTGGAAAAGGCACTCAACACTCTGAGCTCTGTCAAACGACAGGGGAGAGAGATGTCTTTGCTCCCTCTTCTTTCCCAGCACTTCACTTGCACATTCTGATCCTGCTGAACTTTTAAAAGTGTTTTTTTGGAAGCAAAAGGCTGCTGGCAGAGCCCGAAGTGTCTGCTGGCTGTAAGAAATGTGCTGACAGAGCCACTGGGGTTGAGTCGCCAGGGTAACGTTGTAATAGAGTTTTCACTCTTGTCATGGGCAACGAGATTTGAAGCTTCTTCCCCCTGAAACACTTCCAGCTCCTTGCCAGAGAGCAGGAACGAGCTGTTGCAAAGCTCTGCACACAAAACCTTAACCTGTGAGACTCCAAGCAAAAAATCTGTTGGAAGAGGAGCACCAGGCCTTGCTGAACTTCAGTGCTTGCAGCCAGGCACTGGGACTGCCAGTCCTGCCACACCCTGCCTGTCCCTCCCATCCTCCCAGTACCAAGGGACAGTTACTGGGGAGTGAATCAGGCTCTGGATGGGTCAGGGATCCTCAGTGATGTAGAAATGCATTTACAGGCAACTGCAGAGCCCAGATCGCTGAGATTTTCCAAGAAATGAGAGGGAAACAGCTGTACCTGTTGTTAGGAACAAAGAGCCTGAAGTCCCTGATGTGGGAAGAGTCCTTGGACAGGACAATGTAACCTGTGAACTGCCCCGGGGAAAACCAGAAGGGGAAGTTTGGCGGCTCGTTCAGCTGGAATTCAGCGTGGATCCTGAAAGGAGAGAGAGGCCATCAGCTGGGATCCTGCAGTGCAGGTGACAGCAGGGAAAAGCTGTCTCCAGCACCCAAAATTATGAACCTAAACTGGGCAAGAGAGGTAGAGCTTTAAAAGCTTTTCATGTCACACAATGAAGAGGGTGAAAGACTGGAACAGATGCCCCGGGTCAGGAGCATCTCCAGTATCCATGCCTTCTGGAATTGGGCAGCCAGGAAGGATGAAATACTTTCTCATTCCTTGAAACACAGGGACAGAACAAGACCCCTTTATCCCCCCCTCCAGCTCGATGAGACACATCAAAGCTGTGTGTAACACTGCCAGTAAAACAATTCTGTGGACTTTCCCTCTCGGAAAGACACTCCACCCCCTGATTAACCTAAATCTAACAAAATTCTTGCTAGCCAGATTCTCCCCTTTCAGCCAGGGGCAGTCCAAGGGTGCTGCCCTGCATGAGGACACAGTGACACTGGCACTGTGCTGCCCTGCATGAGGACACAGTGACACTGGCAGCACAGGTGACCTTTGGCTTGCACCAGCCACACCACCCCCGGTGTCCCTTGGGGACACGCTGCACGTGCCATGACTGCTGTGCTCTCTGCCAGGGGCTCCCAGCAGCCTCCCCTGGCCCAGGGGACAGGCTCAGGGGTGTCCCCCAGCCCCTGGGGCTCACCTGAATGCTATGGTGTAGTAGAAGCTGCTGCTGGCCTGGATGCAGGCCACGGCTCCCTGCGGGGCAAAGCGCGTCTTGACGAAGGGCCGCGGGTGGAACATGCTCAGCAGCCTGTGGATGATCACCTGCAGAGGGGATGGGAAGGGCAGGAGTGAGAACTGCTCCTCCACACAGCTCCAGAGCAACCCCCACCTGAGCAGGAAGGGCAGGGAATGGCTGTGATTTAACACCCAGCTCAGAGACCGACCTAATCACACACCAAGGAGACAAAGCAAGGCACTGCTGTCACAAATAAATCCATCTCCCACTGTTCTGTGCCATTCCCATGGTCTGCAGCTTTCCATCAGCTCAGGCAGAACAGCAAACTGATGTGCAAGGCTGCCTCCACCAATGCTTCAGCCTTTGAAGGGGTGGGAGTGCAACCACTGATCCCAGCAGCACCTGTCTGCACCCAGGGGAGGGGATGCACAGCCAGGCTTTACCTGCTGAGCACACACAGAGTCCCACTTGGCACCTAAAGGCTCACGTGGCCACTGTTCCACCAGGAATGATCACACAGGTCCTTTCTGAATAACCCTCTCTGGGAAAAACTATCCTCAAATCCCACACAATTAACGAACAAGATAAAGTTACTCGTGTCAGCCTCATCTGGCTGTGACAGACACACAGAGCTTTTGCCTGCTCTCAGTTTTGCCTCCAGTTTAGGTGCTCCTGGCTATACACTACAGAATTCCTGCTTCCTTAGAAATTCCAGGGATCCACATATAAAATCTGAGTTTCATATCTCACCTCTTTGCCCTTGGGAGGTGGAGGGTAAAACCTGTTGTTGGAGAGATAGCCAGTGAAGATGTTCAGTTCACTGGGAATTATCCACCATGGTTCCCCAAGATCCAGATTATCCTTTGGAGGGAGAAAGGCTTTAAACTGCCTGGCAAGCAGGACACTCATAGGGGCTGCTGGGGCCGTCCAGTTCCTGAGCCCAGACAGAGCCACGTGAGAAATCTGTGAACAAAAGATGCTGTCAGAGCCCACAGTGGAGTCCCCCGATGTGCAGTGATGTCATGGATGCAGGGAGGCTTTGGAAAAGGGAGAAGAAATTTGTATCACATCCCAAATTCTTCTTACCCCACCAAACAGTTCTGTCAGCCTTCAAGAATGTGAGTAACAGAGGAGAGGGGAACATGCCACATAACACCAGTGCTGCTGCACTCAGCTGAGGCAGGGCCAGCTCTAGTTCCTGCTCCCAGTTTCCCAGGAAGGGTGTTCTAACTGGGGCAGGGCGCTGCTGAGTGTGCTGAAACCCTGAAATGCTGAGGGGGGCAGTGGGGTCCCTATCACAGCAAATCCCAGGGGATTCAGCAGGACCCTGTCCCCTCCCAACATATTCCTGGTGCTGTTCCCAGCCCACCAGACGTGTTTATCCCAGGATCTGTGGCCTGCAGGACACCTACTCCCAAGAAACCATCCTTGCTCTTTGTCATTGTTTCCATGAGCAAGGGCTGGAACTTGGCCACGATGGACAAAGTCTCCCCGGCTGGATCCGGCGGCTCCTCCTCTTCGGGCTCTGAGACTGGAGCAACCCCTGGACAAAAGGACAGGAATTCAAGCAGCTCTTCCCCTCCCTCCCCTGTTGAGCAATTGTGAAGTGATTACACATTTATCCTGGCAAATCCAGGAGCACTGGGAGCTTCCCAGCTGTCCCCACACAGCAGAACTCAGACCCATCCCCAGACCAGCTTTGGCTGCATGAACTGAAGAGGAAGGGGACCAGCTCAATGGCTTTAAAGTGGGAGAGGGTGGGTTTAGGTTGGATATTGGGAAAAACTTCTTCCCTGTGAGGGTGGGCAGGCCCTGGCACACGTGCCCAGAGAAGCTGTGGCTGCCCCTGGATGGAGCTTGGAGCAGCCTGGGACAGTGGAAGGTGTCCCTGCCCATGGCAGGGGTGGCACTAGATGGGCTTTAACATCCCTCCCAACCCAAACCATTCCATGATTCCCTGCTTCCCTGGCTGCAAAGCCCAGGCAGACTCACAGCCCCTTGGAGCGATCCCAGCACGTGCTGGAGCCAGTCCAGGAGAGCACAGCAAGCCCTGTGTGTGTCCCCAGTGTCCACTGTCACCCCCACACTCCTCCCTGCCTGGCACCAGCAGAGACACTTGCTCTGTGCTGACACAGTCTCCAGAGATGATCTCCCACAGCTGCCATCCAGGAGAGCTGCCCCAGCTGAATGGAACCCTGTGACTCACTGATCCAGGCCTGGCCTGGGCTGAGCTGGACTTGTTGCACTCACCCATGCCAAATCCCCTTTAAGCTCCAGACAAAGTAACTTATGTACTTTGCTAGTCCAGCAATGGGATCCTCCACCTTGTAAAAACTGCACTTTGTCAAAGTGATGTCTGGTGCTAAAGCCTTTTCAAAAACATGGAAAGCTTCACAGCCTCTCTTCATGTAAATAAGACCCAAACCAGCACCCAGCAAACAATAAAGTGAAGGCAGTGCTCCGTGCATTCAAGCTGTGGGGCTCATTATGTTTGGCTCTGTGCAGGGAGGGCTCTGCAAGGCAGGCAGGAACCCACCTGTGAGCTTCTCAGCAATGGGTTTGAACTCCTCTGGGCTCAGGTACAGGTCCTTGTTGGTGTCCAGGGAGGAGAAGAGGAACAGCCCCTCATTCCCCAAGGACTTCAGAGCCAGCTCCTGGTTTGGGAGGAAGAGGCAAGAGAGATTTCATTGGAACCTCGTGCAGAAGTCCACTCTGGCCCCTCTGGAGTTAATCCCATCCTTCCCAGCACATCCAGGGGGAAGATGAACACCCCTTGGCAGGATTTGGTGCTGTTTGCAACGTGTCCAGGAACTGCTGGCACGAGGACACTGAACCTGCATCTGCCTGAGTAATTCCAGCTGAACCATTTGCTCACGTCAGTGTCTTTTGTCAGAAAAATTCCCCACTTTTCCCAGCTAGTTAGTCCTAAACCTGCAGCTACTGGGAGCACCTGGAGGTGGTGATTGCTGGGATAAGCTGATGTGCAGTGAAACAAAGGCAGTCAAATATGTGAGTACCACATTCCAAAAGCACAGAGGGAGTGAGCTGAGCCCTTGGGATTACAAACTTCCATTCGTGGTGGGATCCACTCCAGCATTACTGCCCTGCCCTAGGCAGTGCTCCTCCAAATCCCCAGCCTGGGAACTGCATGGAATATTTTGGCTCCCTGCTCCCTCAGCCATCCATCAGGGAGTCACAGAACCCACAGTCTTCTCCAGAAACTTCCACAGGATCCCAGCTTCTCTGTGCCTCAGTTTCTCCCTTTGCAAAGCCCCCACAGGGCTGACCAAGGTGATGTCTCCCTTGGAGCAGCCCCAGAAGGGCTCTGGATGCTTCCAGACATTTCCACTCCACAGCCTGAAGGGAAAGGGACAACTTGGGAGGCAGAGCAAGAGCTCTAGGTTGGTGTGAGAGGAGGGAGAGACACAGAGCAGGTGAGTCAAAGCCCTCAGTGCCAGCCAGCCCTTGGCACATGCCCCAGGATCCAGGAGCTTGCCCTGCCACCCCTGGAAAAGCCTGGAGCTGGGAGCACACACACTCTGCATTCTGCTGCTCACCCGTGCCTGCTCTCCATTGCCTGCAGCACCAGCACCATCCCCAGAGCTCCTGAACCAGTTTATTTTCCATCTGTTGCCTGCCAGCCTGAAGCAGCACTAATGCAGCCTGGAAGGCTTTGCTCCCATCAACTGCAGCTACAAAAGCACTTAAGAGCCTTCCAGGGCAGTTCCAGGGCTGAGACTGAAATAAACTGGAACTCAAAGCGAAGACCTGGATGAGGACATGGCCAAGGACATGAACAAATGAAGGAAGATGGTTTTTTGTGCACAGAGACAATGCACTGTGGACTGTCCACAGTTAACCTGCTTTTGTTCCCTGAATGAATGGGGACGAGCATCCTTGGCTCTGGAAGCAGGGAACAGCCCTGCTGAGCACCTGGCTGCAGGTGCTGACACATCTCCCAGGCTCCAGGACCTGTCCCAGCTCCAGATCCCACCTCAGCCTGGCCACAGCCACCTCAACTCCAGTAGCCACCGACACCTGGCAGCCACCCCAACACCAGCGACACCTTAACCCCCATGGCCACTGATGCCTGGCGGCCACCCCAAGCCTGGCGGTCACTTCAGCCTGGCTATGGCCCCTCAGCCCCATTAGCCACAATGCCCATACTCCTCTTAGTCCAGCGGTGGCCACCCCAACCGCCCTGGCAATGGATGCCTGGTGGCCACCCCAGCCTGGCTATGGCCACCTCCTTCCCCATGGATGCCGGGTGGTCAGCCCAGCCTGCCTATGGCCACCTCAGCCCCCATCACTGCCTGGCGGTCAGCCCAACCTGGCTATGGCCACCTCAGCCCCCATTACTGCCTGGTGGCCACTCCAGCCTGGCTATGGCCACCTCCTTCCCCATGGATGCCGGGTGATCAGCCCAGCCTGGCTATGGACCCCTCAGACCCCATCGATGCCTGGCGGTCACTTCAGCCCGCCTAAGGCTCCCTCAGCCCCGGTGCCCGCCCAGTGCCNCGGGCCCCGCGGGACCCGGCCGCGGAAAAAACCTTTTGGGTGTTAAATCACCGCCGCTCCGTCAGAGGAAGGAGGTTTGTAGTGTTAAATCACCGGCAGCCGGTCAGGGAAAAACGTATTTTGGTGTTAAATGGCCGTCGGTCCGTCAGGGAAAGCATCGTTGTAGTGTTAAATGATCGGCACCCGCTAAGGAAAAGGTATGTTTTAGTGTTAAATCCCCGTCGTCCCGTTAGGGAAAACCTCTTTTTAGTGTTAAATGAGCGGCAGTTGTCAGGATAAAGCCACGTTTTAATGTTAAATGACCCGCAGTCGTTGAGGAAAAAGCGCTTTTTGGGCTGAAATGTCTTTGCTGTGAGGGCTCTTAGAGGGATGAACCCCCTCCTCCTCTGGTCTCCAAGGACTTTTTCTTTATTATCCATGGGAGAGAGGTGTGTGTCCATCCCCACATTCCCACAGTGGCATTTTGTCCTTAATTCAGCTTTTCCCAGAAAGAGCAAACCCCTGAACTTGTCCTGCACTTCCCAAAACCAGCCGTATCCTACACTTCCACTTGGTCACAGCTGACCAAAATGTGTATTTTTTAACAAAACGGTATCGGGGGGTTCACTTGCAGTGATTCCACCGAGGTTTGAGCCCTAGGGATGGGAATTAGGGGATGGGAGTGACTCGGGGTGATGGTGCTCAGCCTCCTTTCTCCAGCATCACCCTACATTTTGGGTCATTTTTACCACCATGCCACACTTTGGGTCATTTCCACGCCAAGCTTTTCAACCTCCCATGTTTTCAGTGTCCCTCCACGGTGTCACATTGTCCCTCAGCGGTGTCTGGGCCAAGACACACAAATTTATTCATTTTAACCCTCCCCACGCCTCATCCTCCTGCTCCTCCGTGCTCCCAGTCCCGCTCCAGTCCCCCACTGCCGGGGAGGATTTCTGCTGCAGGGCCAACAGCACCGAGCTTTGATCTCTCCCAGGGCAGCAGGAAGCGTCAGCGTTTAATCCTTTGAAGCTCTGCTCTATCCTAAGCCTGCCTAATCGTTTTTGTTTTAGGTTTAAAGAGCTCTCGAGATGGAGATGAGCGAGAGCATGACTGAGCCATTAAGGGAGGAGGGAGGATGAGGATGGGAGCAGGCAGGGGAGCCCAGCAGTGGAACCATATTTGTGATTCACGTCAGGGTTGTTGCACTGAGGGAGGAAGAAGAAAGTTCCTTCTGCAGCACAGCAGAAAACTTCCCTGGAATAACCCAGCAGGAGCCACAGAGGGATGGGATGGGTTTGGAACAGGATAAAGGTCCTGGTCTGTCTGGGAAATGAGCAGGAGGGGGCCTGGAAGGGTGGTGGCAGAGCTGAGGTGATTCCCTTTGGATGATGAGAGGCACAAGGGCTCATTTTACACCTGAACCATTTCCAGTGTCATCAGCCACCACATAAAGATGAGAAACGGGGGGATTATTTGATGGGAAAGAGAATGAAAGAGAAAAGGTGAAATAATTCAGGGTGGCTGCTGCTCCTTGAAAGAGAACAAACCCAGCCTGGCTCTCCTGGGATTACAGCACTCAGGAAGAATGTTAAATATCCACACATCTGCTGTGGGGCCCACCCAGGCACACCTGGATCAAAGGGAATCCTAAAAATAATAACAGGGAAGATTTCCACCCAGCAGGAAGAACTATCCCAGATTTCCCCTTGGGCTGAAAATAAGGAAAATGGTGAGGGGTTGGCAGCAGCAGGGGTTGAAAACTCGGAGGAACAAGAATCCAGGTCTGGTTTGAAGGGACAAGAAAACCAGAGGTGATAAAGCTTCCCAGCTGTGGAAATCAGAGAGTTCATCCCAGAAAAAGCACGGCCAGCAAAGGAAATGGGAGTTTGAGGCATTTCAAAGCAAACCCTTCAGCTGCAGAGCAGGAGCCAGTTCCTGTGTCTTGCATTCCCAACTCCTCCTTGGCCTTTCCTTCTCAGGAGGATGCAACCCTGACCCAAACCCTTTACAAAGCAGGAGTTCCATGGGGAGGATCCCTGCAGGAGGCTCCACAGGGAGCAGAGGCAGAGCCAAAGCCCCAGAGGTGCTCAGGAGGAGCTGCTGGGACCCTGCCGGCCCTGGGAGCCAGGGCTGATCTCAAACAATCAGGGATCACATCAAAACCTACCTGGAAAAACACCCTGGCTGCCAGGCTTTTGGATCCAAGAACCAATGCTGCTGAAAGCCTTCCCAGGGAGTTTAATAATGCTGTAAAAATGAAGTGTGGCTTACAAAGAGGTGCATTTGTTTTCTGGGTGGTTTTGTCTTATCTCTGTGCAGGCCGGGCAACAGCAGTGGTTGTGCAAGTGGTAGGGAAGAGTTTTCATCTCCATTCTGTTATCAGGACTTCATTTACAGGAAATTCCTTCTGATATAAAGGAGGGCCACAGCTCTGATGGTGAAAATTAAGATGGTAATCACAGCTTCTGAAGTAGAAGTGGAATGTTCCAGGGGAAATGGGCAATAACCCAGGCTGGTGGCGTTGCCTGGTGACTCCAAGCAGGAAAAAAAGACCAAAAAACAAGAGAATTCCCACCTACCTGAGAGTGGAAGGCAGGAGAGCAGCTGAAGGACACACATCTCCCCAGATCCTGTCCATGGGGCAGTTACAGCCAAACCTCTGGTTCAGTTAATTCCATTACTCACCTGCTCCAAGTCTGGAAACCAAGGGGCTCCCTCTGGGCAGGGAAATCCCACCTGGCAGGAGGAATCTGGGGTGGGACCCAGCCCTCCCAGGCTGCAGGAGCATCCAGCCAAGGCTCGGGGAAGGGAGGAGCAGGACAAACATTCCTGTCACCTGCACTGCTGCGGGACAGAAAAATCCCTGCTGTGGATCAAGGCCAGGCCTTGGAACAAAGCTGATCCTGGGAGTGAATCCTAACTCCTGCTACACACAGCCAGGCTGAGCTGGATGCCTGTGATTAATCCCTGGGCATTTCAGGGCTCTCTGGGTGCAGAGTGGCCTTGGCACCACCAGAAACGTTTGAGCTGCAACCAAAAGCTTCTGCTGTGCCTGGCATGGAGCTCCTGGGAGCAGAGCTTTGGGTGAGCTCTGCCTCTTCAGGGCAGCTCTAACACCTCCTGGCTTTTGGAGTGGCCACTGAGCTGCAGGAAACTTCCTCTGGAAGGGTGTGGGCTGCTCCCACTCACTGGTGTGACATGGAAACCAACTGTGGATCTGTTCCTGAAGGAAACCAGAACCACACTGTTTATTTTGGGGGTTTAAATTCTGCCAGGCAAAGTGCTCCATGTTATTCCAAGAGCAGGTCATTCTTATTTAAGAAATTCTCTTAATCCATTATCAAAATCCTTTGAGCTCCAAGAGCTTCCCATCCCCAAATCTCCTGGATAACACAGCTCACTCCCAAGATGTTTATTTACCAACACCCATTCCTCTAGGCCAGGCTTAGCAGGCAGCAGCTTTATCCCTGGGATAATGCTAAGTCCCCATCTGACAATCTTATTTCTCTCGGGGAATTACAAAGGCAGGAATTGAGAAACAACATTTTCTGTTTTCACAACTTACTCAAAGCAACTTTATTTTCCCCCAAGTTGCTGAATGAACCAATTGTCACGAGGATGTCACAAGAATGAACAAAAATGTTCCATCCCCCAGGGCCACAGAGCTTTGCAGTGATCAGAGGGAATGCTGATCCCAGATCCAGCAGTTTAAGAGAGCTGGGAATTGCTGTCAAACACTGCCTAGATTCCCCTAGAAACCAACTTCTACTGCACAAAACTCTTTAAATCCACCAGTATTGTCTCATTCTGAGCATGGAGTGACTGGTCTTTTACAGGATCAACCCCAACAGGCTTTTTATTTTACAAGACTTTTATTCTGTTTCACAGATCTGACTATTACAGCAGTAAAATTATTACAAGTGACTCGTAACATTTAGTTCCAAATAAAAGTAGAAAAACACAAAAAAAAAAAAA
>VXBC01001113.1:252008-264728 GCA_013399945.1 Ploceus nigricollis
AGCTGTGGCTGCCCCTGGATCCCTGGCAGTGCCCAAGGCCAGGCTGGACAGGGCTTGGAGCAGCCTGGGAGAGTGGAAGGTGTCCCTGCCCATGGCAGGGGGTGGGATGGGATGGAATTTAAGGTCCCTTCCCAGCCCAAACCACTCCATATTTCTGTGATCATGGCACAAGGTTCCTCTGGCTGTGTCTGCCCCGGTGCTGTGCCTCAGGGAGCCATTATCTCCCTCTAATTCCCCTGCACACCTTCCCTGGGCCCTGCTGTGTGTGTGGGGCCCTGGCAGTGCTGGCTGGAGCTGGGGGCTGTGCACAGCCACTCCCTGCAGCAGCCTGGGCAGCCTGCTGCTGTCCTCTCTATGCTGCTGGTGAAAATTGGCTCCAGGCACTCACAGCCACAGGGTTGTTAGTTCAGATGCCTTGGTTTAGTTCTGTAAGTGCTGCAGGGGGGGAAAGAGTTATTTGCAAACATCATTTCAGGTTAGCTTGGAGTTTGTTGGGCAAACATGCTGGGCACCAAACTGGGCTGGCTGTGTGGGGAAGGTGTGGAACAATCCTTGGATGCAGTTGTGGACAGACCTGTGCCTGACAAGGTCCTGGAGAGCTGCCCTGGCTGCCTGCAGCCTCACAGGAGCTGCAGAGATGCCTACAAGGGAAGGAGGGGTGTCCAAAGCAGCTCCTGCAGGCAGAGAACCAAGCCAGTCCCTTACTCATCTCCACAGCTCTGGGTGGTGAAAGAAATTGTCCTGAGCTTGTGAAAGGAGGACCCAGACAGCTGGAGAGGCTCAGTAACTCCATTTTCCTGGCTCCCACCAGCAGCTGCAGGTCTCCAGCACTGCCCTGCTGGGCTTCTCAGCTGCTCTGCTCTGCCATTAACCCCTGCTATCCCTCCCCTCCTGCCTGCACAGGGATGTGCAAGCACAGCCTGGAGCCCTGCTGGGGCTGCCTGGGAGGCAGGGCCAGGATTCAGCCCCAGCTCCATTCCCAGCTCTGCCCCAGGAGCTCACAGCTGCCTCTGCTGCACAAAGCACATTTCTGTCCCTTCCACACAAGCCAGGAAAGCCCAGGGAAAGCCCCAGCAGGGCTGCAGATGCTGCTGAGGCGCAGAACCCCCCTGCCAGGCAATGCCCACCCTCCCGGGGCTGAGGCTGAGCCCAGGGCGCCACTCACCTGAGCGTGTGTAGGACTCGTGGCAGGTGCTGGTGATCTCTGCTGCCAGCTCCATGTGCCTCTGCCTCCTCTCCCCCACGCTGTGCTCGGCCCCCAGGGCAATCATGCCCCCAGAGAAGCAGGCCAGGTGGCCCATCTTGTGATCCAGGATGCCACCCCTCCACTCGGCGATGTAGGTCAAGCCTCCTGCAGATTTTTTCACCAAATGCTTTTCTATTGCCTAAAGAGATGAAAATCAGGATCTCAGGAGAGTGGACAGTGAGTAAAACTTACTCAGTGTTAGTTAGTGACAGGAGTGAGTACCAAGGAAACCCAAAGACCGATTCTGAAGGTCTGAAACCTTCTTCTGAACCATGTGCCCCCCAAAAACCACAGAGCAGCACCCGGCTCCTCACCTCCAAGGCATCGTCGTACATCTTTTTAGCTTCAGAGTCCTTCTTGTCTGACATCAGCCAGGATTTGATGAGATATTCATAAAAGCTGTCCCCCAGCCCCCCGATGGAGACGTGGTCTGTGGTGGAAAGCCAGGAAAGAGCTTCAGGTTCATGGTACACAGTGAGCAGCTGCCTTACAAAGGGGAACAATCACGTCCTATTTAATGCCCTTGTTCTCTCCTTCCTCTTCCCAGCTTCCTGGGGAGAGCTTGCAGCATAGCTTTGCAGAGAGGAAGAGAGGTGGAAAGTGCAATCAGGAGAAAAATGTTCTGTCATTTTCCAGAGCATTAGTATCCCTTACCAGAACCATTCAGAGGCCTTATTTTACAAGTTATTTATACTGCAACGTGAAGATGCTTCCTGTTTATGGAGCCATCATCATAAATCCACCCTCATAAACCAAAAGCAGTGGTGGGTATTGATAGATTTCCATCTCGATGGAGCCCCTGGGAGCTGTCTCCCTGCCTAAGGAAAGGAAGGAGAGGTGTTTGGGTCCCACAGAGCTGCCAGCAAGGGGCTGTGGACACACCCCTGGGTTTTGCCATTTGTATTCCTGGCTCACAGAGGGACTCTGAGCCCTGGGGAAGGCTGGGGGTTGCTGGCACATTAAAATGATAAAGTCAGGTACAGGGATGTGCACTGCATGTTTTCCTCTGCAGAAATGAAATTTCTGAGGCTGTCTGCTCAGAGCACCCCTGCTCTGACCTTACAGGAGGTGCTGAGGAATTGCAGGGTGAAATGGGCCTGACAGCTGCAGCTTTGTGCCTGGGGAGCTGCTGGATGGATTTACAGCTTCAAACTCCACCACAGGGGGAACAGCAGCGTCCTCACTCTTTAAAGCAGTCCAGCACTCCCATTTTTAGGAGAGCAAGACAAATTGCCCTCCCTGGACTGAGGCATCCCTGTTAATTACCAGTGTCCACCCCAGCCTCATTTCCCAGCTAAGCACATGCAGCAGGTGTTCAGAGCTGCTCAGATTTTTGTTTCCCGAGGCTTATTCCAAATGCTGAATCCTCCCAGCAGCACAAACCAACAGCCTTGCATCATTTTCCTGACCTGAAGAGCAAACACCCCTGCCACACTGTGTCCAGTGATCCAGGGAGTAATCCCTAGCAAAACAATGAGATTAAACACCTGGCTTCCATGTGAGGAGAGAGAGCAGGGGATTTGCAAACACAGCCTGCCTTTAAAGAGCAGCTCTGTGATCCTGAGTGTCATTCATAAACTCACCAAAGCTGCAGCCCTGGGACAGAGCTGCTCTCCATCTGGCAGCAGCCCTGGCAGTGTTTGCCTCCCATGCACCCTGCATCAATAAATCCCTGCCTTCACTTCCCACAGGTAACAGCTGCCCTCCCAGAGCTGCAGCACAGCCTCTCCACTGACAAGAGCTGCTCATTCAGCCAGGTCAAAGATACACCTTTTAAGAAAATCACAGCAATTTCAAAGAAAACAGCTTCCTGCAAAAAGAGCTTTAATGACAAGAGAGAAAATGAGAGCCTGGCCTCTCTGGGGAGCAGGCTGCAGCTGCCTCCCTGCTCTGGTCCTCATCTGTTTCTCCCCAGCAGCACTGGGGATGCAGAAGGGGCTGATCACTCTCCTCTTTCCCTGGAATATGAGTCAGATCCCAAGGTCACATCCTGAGCAACTGCCACAGCCAGCCTGGGAAAGTCTGTCTGGAGTCAGGAAACCTCCAGGCTTTGGCAGGCATCTGCCTGTCCCACACAAGCAATCAGAGCTGCTTTAATGTGCTCTGGAAAGCACCACCAGACCCCTCTCTACAGCAGCAGGTTCAGGGCAATGCAGAGAAATCTGCAGACAGAAAACAGAATTAAATTCGTGGCAGAAGAGATGAGGGCTTGCTCCCAGCACCAAAGGGCAGCTCTGGTTTAATGGGACACTTTGCTGGGACCAGCCCTGCCAGCTGAAGGTCAGGGATTGCTCACAGCCAGAGCTCTGTCCCTGCCTGTTGCCACCAGAGCCACAAAAGCAGCAGTGGGAGAGGTCTGGAGTGATCCAGCCCAGCAAAAAGTGACACAAAGCATGGGGACACCAGATAATGCCAGGACTCAGAGCAACCTGCCTAGGTAATAAATGTCACCCACTGACAGGTTCAAACCAGCCTCTGAAAGAGACTTCTCTTTGACAAGACCAAATCCAGCAGCCAAAACAAGCAGATCAATACCAGAGCAGAGAGTGGAGGTCAGAGATCAGGGCACAGCTGCAGAAGTGGCACCTCCTGCTCCCACCACAGGGCAAACTTCTGAGGAGGGGCACGGTCTCTTCCCTGTGTGCCACCTTCCCTGGTGCTTCCAGAATTCCTCTGCTCTCTCCAAGACCTTCCCTGATTATTGCCCCAGTGCTGGGTTCCCAACAGGAGAGAAGAAAACGTTCTTATCTCATCCTTCCTTCCCAAATGGCTCTGCAGAGCTGCCATGGTAACAGGAACAGGAATGCACGGGAGGATTCATCCCTGGATCCGAGGGGGATCCAAGGCTCCTCCAAGCCCTCTGCCTCTCCAGGTGGTTCCTCACTTGCTGCACCACTCTGCAGGGGAATCTCACTGTGCTTCCCCTGCAGCTGCCTATGCTGGCTGCAGGATCCCACAGGCTGGGCTGGCTCCCAACACCTGAGGGATGTGCCAGGAGCCCCTGTGCAGGGAAGGCCCCGATTGTCACTCTGGAGCTGGGACACCCAGCTGGGCTGGGGGGGAAGGACACAATTCCTGCCCTGCACCCTGCAGAGCCTGGCTTGTCTCCTGTGCCACAGCCTGGCTGGCTGCTGTGCCAGGTGCTGCTCCCCTGGGGCAGGGGGCGAGGCTGGCAGGCAGGAGGGGGCAGGGATACCTACGCTGCACCCAGCTCCCCGTCACCGGGCTCAGGAAGTTGGGGTACAGCCCCTGCGGCTTCTCCACTCTGCTGAGGACCCTGCGGATGTTCATCACCTGTGGGAGAGCACACAAAGGCTGGGGTTATGCTCTGCTGCCAGGGCTGCCCCCCCTCCTCCTCCTCCCTCCCCAGCCCCTGCCCTGAGCCCTGCCTGCCCCAGCCCTGCTCCCTGCCATCTCTCAGGCAGGGAGATGCTCTCAGGCTCAGGCCAAGCTTTATCCCAGTGGGATCTCAGAAATGGTCTGGAAACACTGCAAAGCCCCAGTTCTGCTCACTGCCATGGTCCTGAAGCAATCCTGGGAGACCTTTCCTTCCAATACCTGAAGGGGCTACAGGGAATTGGAGGGAGACTTTTCCCAAGGGTGTGGAGTGACAGGACAAGGGGGAATGGCCTCAAGGTAAAGGAGGCCAGGGTTAGATCGGATATTGGGAAGAAATTCCTCCCTGGGAGGGGGGAGAGGCCCTGGCACAGGGTGCCCAGAGCAGCTGTGCTGCCCCATCCCTGGCAGTGCCCAAGGCCAGGCTGGACAGGGCTTGGAGCCACCTGGGACAGTGGGAGGTGTCCCTGCCATGGCAGGGGTGGCACTGGGTGGGCTTTGAGGTCCCCTCCAAACCCAAATCTGATTCCATGATTGGGGATCTGGGTGGAAATGGGAGATGTGAGCGATGCCAGGGGTGATTTCTTCCATGATCCAAAGGGAAAGCAGTGGCAGGGATGAGTGACTCACACAGCACTTAAATTCACCATGTGGTCACTTAATGTGATGAATTGGGGCCTTTAATTTCAACAACAGACAGTTCCTTTAATACCCCAGAACAGCCAGCACTTAACTCTCTAAAGCCTCCCTTGGTTTCACCCCCATTAAATCCAACAGGCCTTTCCCTTAAGGGACCCAGTTAAATTCCATGCAGCATAAATATTCTATTATAACCTACAGAGCAGCTAATTTGCCCTAAACCTTTTACAAAATCAGACAATTTGCACGCCAAAAGCTGGCTACAGCCTCGAGCCAGTGCTTCCAAGGAAGTTGTCAGGCTCCATAATATTTACTGGAGTTTAGGAGCTTGGCATATTAACAACAGGTTTGAATAAAAGGCACAGATGGGCTTTAATTCCTGCTAAAATCACCCAAGTCCCAGGCTGGGAGTTCATGAGTTGATCTGCTCCCCTGCAGTAATTTCCCACAGGCTGGGCTGGTAGAGCCCACAGCATCCCACATTTTCCCTCTCTGAGGCTGTCAGGGTGGCTGGGACCCATTTGCTGTGCACACATCAGCCCAGCAGAGTCCATCAGAAAGGTTTTGCCCTTTTCCCTCCACGGGCTTAAGAGGAAAAGAGGAAAATCTCTTAGGCTGGGGACAGAGGTTTGACCCTGGCTCAAAATGCCATGGTTTGAACCCAGAATGAGGATGCAATTCTGGTTTTTAGCAGTGCATCCTCATCTCTCCCCTCCCTTCATTTCCTCTCCACAGCACTGCTCCCTTTCCTGGCCTCTCCTCAGCTCCCCCTCCCTGGGAGCAATTTGTCATTATCCCTGTCCTCAGGAACCTCAGCCTTCTCTCTCTATTTCACATCACCAGCCTCTCTTGATCTTCCCACAGAGTTTCCTGGGTTTCTTGTTTCCCTTCACCCTCTGCTTTTCCCTCCTCTGTGACACTCTTTGCTCACTGCTTTCCATCCACTCCATCCTAGCTCCACTTTGCCCTCCCAGCTTCTTCCTCCTCTTTTTTTTCCTGTCTTTCCTTCAAATTCCCTCCTTGTTTCACAGCTGGCAGACCTGCACTGGACACATCCTAGAAAAGCAGAATTCTGGAGTGTTTTTTGGCAATCCTGTCTGGTTTTACCCCACTGTGGCACTCTGGACCAGCCCCATTTCCCTTGGGCTCACGGGGGCACTTTGGGCTCTGCCTGGAGCAATCTGTGTCCCTCACAGCAGGCTCCTGAGGGATGGCTGCCCTTTGGCTGTGCCCTCCTCTGGGTAAAATTCACACAGCTTCACCCACCCTGGGAAAAGCACCCCAGGAGCATGAAGAGGCCACAGAAGCCCAGGCTGGGGTCACTTGCCTTTTCTGCAAACACTGGGTTGCCAGAGAGCTCGGAGAGGTGCAGGAACTCCAGGTGCAGGGTCCCAAATTCTGCCAGGATGCTGCTTCCAGCAGATGCCCAGCCCCAGCTCCAGCTCATGCCACTGCAAGGAGAGCAAAGGGAGCCCTCAGTGCCAGGAAACACAGCCAGAGCCTGGGGTGCCCCTGCCCAGGGCAGCCCTGCCTTGGCCCGGGGCCTGTGCTGCACCCCAGGTGGCATTTGGGGCATGGAAAGGACACACAGATTTGGGACAGACACACAGAGATTTAGGGGACACACACACACACAGATTTGGGACACACACACACAGATTGGGGACACACACACAGATTTGGGACAGACACACAGAGATTTAGGGGACACACACACACAGATTTGGGACACACACACACAGATTGGGGACACACAGACAGATTTGGGACACACACACACACAGAGATTGGGGACACACACACAGATTTAGGACACACAGACAGATTAGGGACACACACACAGATTTGGGACACACACACAGATTTGGGACAGACACACAGAGATTTAGGGGACACACACACACACAGATTTGGGACACACAGAGATTTGGGACACACACACACAGATTGGGGACACACACACANCCAGGTGGCATTTGGGGCATGGAAAGGACACACAGATGGATTTGGGACAGACACACAGAGATTTAGGGGACACACACACACAGATTTGGGACACACAGATTTGGGACACACACACAGATTGGGGACACACAGATTTGGGACACACACACAGACTGGGGACACACACACAGATTGGGGACACACACACAGATTTTCAGCAGCACTTCCAGTGGCACTGAGCTGTGATTTTCCAGAGATTCTTTAGGACTGGGCTAACACACACACTGCACAAGCTGCATTTTTTTTTGTGGGAGAGGAATCTCTCCTGAACAGCTCAGCTGAAAAACAGCTTTGGAGGAGCACCCTGTCCTACAGACACTGTGGGATAAAATATCCTTCTGGTACCCCACAGCTCTGGGTGTCTCTGGAACCCCCCAGACAGGACAATGTCCTGGAGGATGCAGGGTTGGATACAACCAAAGCAGCCTCGGTGGGTGCTGCCCCAGAGCCACCTCAGAGGTGTCCTGGCTTCAGTTTCCCATCTCCTTGCAGGGAATCCCGGGCAGGGGACAGCTCCGGGGACAGGGAAGGGCGGGGGTGACACTAGATGGCGCCGGGAAGCTTGGCTGGGAGAGCAGAAGGGTTTGTTGTTTACAGGAGGTTAAAACTAATGATCCTTTGGAGCAGGAAAAGAAAAAGAAAGAAGTTTCCCTGGCTGTGGTGGAGAGGAAAGCGTGGCAGGTCCCGGGCTGGCTGGCTGTCCCCAAGGAGAGCCTTGGATGGGCAGGACACACTGCTCAGCCCCTGCCCTGCCGGGCCACAGCCTGCAGCAGTGATGTCCCTGCTCTGGGGACATCGAGTGCAGCCCAGGGACACCCCAGGGGGGCCTGGCAGCCAGCCCTGGCCAGGTGAGAGTGGCCAGGGCCACATCCCCATCCCAGGGCACGGATCTGCTGAGCCTGGGGCTGCTGGGGCAGTGAGCAGCCCCACGGAGCTCCCAGACCTGCCCAGAGCCCATCCCTGTCCTTTGTGTACTGCTCTGGGGGGAGGCTGCACAAACACAGCCTCACAAACAGCTCAGCTCAGCTGGGCCCAGCTCAGCTCAGCTCGGCCCAGCTCAGCTCAGCTCAGCTGGGCCCAGCTCAGCCCAGCCCAGCCCAGCTCAGCTCAGCCCAGCTCAGCTCAGCTCAGCTCGGCCCAGCCCAGCCCAGCTCAGCCCAGCTCAGCTCAGCCCAGCCCAGCTCAAGTGTCTGCTGTCCCAGCAGCTCTGTGGGGTCACAGAGACCATCACAAGCCTGCCCTCCCCAAGAGCACAGCCCAGGATGTGCTGCTGGGAGCCTGAGCCCGGGCTCAGCCAGCACAGCAGAGCTGCTGGGGAGGGCAGCAGGAAACAGAGCCCGGGTGCAGCGTGTCCCTGGCTGAGAGAGCAGCCTGCTGTGCCCCCCTGCAGGAAAACCTTTTGTCAGCCTCGCAGCCTGGGCCTTCACAGCTGCTCTGCTCACAGGAAGCTACTGTTTAAAGGACCTTGGCCTCCAAGGGAAAAGAACATGTCCAGAAGCTGCTTTATCTCCCAGATAAGTGGGTCTGAAATGTCAAATCATTGCCTTCCCTCATGGGGATCCAGAGCAGCAAAACCAGTGCCAGGTCAGGAGAGGGGCCAGGAGAGGATGCTGAGGGAAAATGTGGAGGGACAGAGGGTTTAGGAGAGCAGGGCCAGGGCTGCAGCACAGGGAGAGCTCCCAGAGCAGAGCACAGAGCAGCTGGAGCACACAGAGCACTCCAGGCCAGCGTGGCAGCTGGAGAGCAGGATGGAAAGCAGGCTGAGGTGGGACACAGGGCCAGGGGAAAGCAGGCTGAGGTGGGACACAGGGCCAGGGGAAAGCAGGCAGCCACAGGAAGTCCATCAGCAGAGACGGGACCCCAGAGGAAAAGGTGACAGCAAGAGATAAAGGCAGCTGGTTGTGGGAGAGCTGGGGGGGCTGGCTGTGCTTGGGCCCTCGAAAATGAATGTGCAGAATTGACTCAGTGCCAAGGGGGTTTTTTGGTTTCAAATTTCTGAACGTCCTTCTTAACCCACCCCCAAGCTGCCACCAGCAGAGGCCCACACACACTGCAGGACCCTCCTCCTTTTGGGATGGTGAGGTCTCTCTGGAATTAGCACATCCTTGCCAAAGCAGAAGTGGAGAGAGAATTCCTCATTGCAAAACTGCTCTGGGCTTTGTTTTGGCCCTGATTTGGGCCAGTGTGGTCTCACAGCCTCACCTCCCCCTCCTCAGCTCCCACCTGCACTCTGAGCAATTCCCTTCCCCTGTGGGTTTGCAGCCTTTGGCTGCTCCTCCAGCAGCTCAGGCTGTGGCTGCAGCTCCCTCCACCCCTGCTCCTCAATCAGCTGGGCACTGCAGCCCTCAGACAGCTCCACAGAGCTCCAGGCAGCACTGGGGGTTTTGGGGTGGGCTGGGGGTTCTGTGGATTTTCTCTGCTCTCACTCAAGGTCAGCAGCAAAACATTTTGGGAATGTCTGGGCAGACAGAGGCTGCTTCAATTGTCTTCACAAAGGGCAGGGGAGGGTTTGGCATTTCTGTGAAAGGTTAGTCTGTGCAGAGCCTTTATCAGCCACAGAGGAAGCAGGATGTCTGTGCTGTGAAAAAGGACAATTACAGAGCTGCTGGTGGCTCCAATTTTCCCCGGGATCAGGAGCACATCAGACAACTGAGGGGTGACTGATATTTGAGCAACAGCAGCAGCCTGAGCCAAATATTTGGAAGTTTTTGCTTGCAGAGCCAAGGAGGAGATTTGGGCTAAGGGCTGGATAATGACTTTGAGGGTTTCACAAGAGGTGAGGATGAAAGGCTTTGTTAACCCAAATTTCCTGCAGCTCTCACCCCTGGGGTTCTTTGGATGCATCAGAACCAGCAAATCCAAATCCCTGCCTGGCTGGCAGGGAATTGTCTGCCAGGGGAGCAGGAGCAGGAGGGCAGCCCCAGCTCTGCTGTGTTTGCTGCCAGAGCTTTTGCAGGGATTTACTGAACTCAGCTGCCTCCCCTGGCCATGGGAACACCACCAACCTGAATTCTGGCTCGAAGGAAGGACAGAGCCTGCCTGAGGGCTGTGTGCTGCATCCTCTCCCTTTTCCAGCACCAAAACTGTCAGCCAGTCCCATCCACTCCCTTGCCCAGTTTTTCCAATTTTTAAAATCCATTTTTCCTGGATGAATTCACATGCAGCTAGCTGAGCACGCTGCAAAAATCCGTGCTACGAGCAGACTACAAAATCACCTTTCAAAGAAAATGAGAGGGAGGAAAATGCTCTTGCAGCAGGGAGCCCTGTCAGCAGGCAGAAGAAGAAACTGTGGACAGCCCCAAATTAATAAAACACAGCTGGGTTTGACCTGAGTCACCTGCAATCTGTGCCAAGGTCTGAGCTGGCAAAGCAAAGGACCTGGAGGAGTCTGCTCTAGAGGGGACAGCTCTGAGGAGCTGCTGCTGCTGCTCCTGGTCCTCACCCAGCTCCCAGAGCCAAAGGAAATGCTGCTGAGGGTGTGAGCCTTGCCTGCCCAGGTTGATGACTCCACGTGGGATTCCAGTGGGGGTGTTGAAGGCTGGCAGAAGTTTCTCTCCAAGTTCCAGAGCTTTGCTCTTGAACACCTGTTAGAAGGGAGGGTAAATATTTGATGGAACGAGTCACAGAGGATTCTCCCACATCCCCTTTTCCAAACACACAGTTATAAAACACTGGAGGTGCTGCAGAGCCCCCTGTTCCAGGTGTGCTGTGCCCTGGTTCCCCTGCACAAAAAATCTCAACCAAAAGTCTCACTGAACTTTGGCATCTCTAAATTTCCTCTCGAATCTGCACTAAACCAGCAGCCAGTCCCCTGCCAAAGCCTCAGCCTGGAGCAGGGTAGCTCACAACAGCACCCTGTGATCTGAGCTGCTCCACAGAGTGCTCTCCAAATTCCTCCCATTCCCAGCATGGCAGAGAACACAAGGAGCTGAAATGACTGAGCTGAAATCAGAAGAAATCCTTCAGGGCTGAAGCACTGTTAGCTTTACACCATGGGCTTGCCCAGCTCATGTCAGCTCCTGCTGTAAAAACCAGGATTTCCAAGGAACCCTTCTCCTTGCAGCTCTTGGCCAAGAAGGATTCCTGGTTTCATGGCTAAGCTGCTCCTTTCCCACTGGTAATGCCTCAGTTTTGGGCTTTCCAGTCAAATTGCAGCTTATGGTGGCTTGCAGCACAAAGCAAGCACACACAATTATTTTGGGACAGACTGATACCAGCACTAATCTTCACTGCAGAGATTAGTCCTGATCAAGAGAAGCCTCTAAGTGACTTAGGAGATAAAGCACAAGCCTTTTACCTCTAGCCCTGTGGTGGTGGCTCTCAGAAAGCAGGAATTCATTGCTCTAAAAATACAGCACTGAGGAAACCTGAGCTCTCCTGTGGGCTCAGACCTTTGATTCTCTCACAAGGAAACAGGGGGCTGCTTCAGAAGAGAGAGCAAGAGACAGGGACTGGGTTTTGCCTTTCAGTGACACTGGTAAGTGACAGGCACTGCCCCAGCTGCTGATGGGACTTCAAGAGGTCACTGCTGGACTTTTATGGTTTTAATGTGGTTTCTTTTTGCTCTGTTGATCTGAAACCTGTTGAAGTTGTCACTGAGACAGACTCTGAGTCGGGGCACTGAGTCTTTGAGAGTTTTCCCTGGAGGGAAATCCCAGAGGGAAGTCATTCCTGGAACACATTTAAAATGCAGCTGAAGTAAGAGAGCTGCTCCTGGACCAATGGTGTCACTGTGCAGGAGCCATCCCCCCCTCTGTGCTGGGGCAGCACCAGAGCTGAGCTCTCATTTAGGGCCAGTCCTCACACAACTCCCCCTGAAGCAGAGTTTCAGCTCACCAAAGGCTCCCAGGGCAGAGGAATCATCTCCTCATCTCCCCAGAGCCTCTGCAGGATTCCAGCCCACAGCATCAAACAGATCCTGGCACTGAGCCCCGGGCTGTGGCAGGCTGGGGAGGAGGCAGGGCAGGGAAATGAGATCTCCTCTTCACCCAGGGCTCCAGGGGGACCCCAGGGGCTGTGACACCAGCTCTGCACCCCAGGACACTTCACCTCAGGAATTCCTGCTCCACAGGGATGCTCAGCTGAGTGGGGAGCACCTGCCCCTGTCAGCTGCCCTCCTTAGCCCGAGGCAGGATCTGGGATGATGTCTGATGAAATCTCACCCGACTCGGAAGAGGGAGGAACAAGTACAAAGACAAAGATCCTCTGCAAATGGCATTTCCCCGGGGAGCAATGTGTCCAACTGCAAACGTGTCTTGCTAGAATTGCCCACAGGAGGGAAGATCTCTGGCAAATGAGCCATGCACGGTGTGTGCAAGGTAATTATTCGAGGCTTAATTAAAGGAACATTAGTGGCATTTCCATATTCACAAAAAGGATGGGTTTAGCCTGTTGTTAAGGGGGGATTATCTGATGCTCAGGGCAGAGCTGCTGGAGAGGCCTCTCAGCTGCTTCCCGGGGCTGGGGGGCCCTCCCGGGGCTGGGGGGCCCTCCCG
>VXBC01001113.1:265898-278719 GCA_013399945.1 Ploceus nigricollis
GCCGCTGCTGCCCGGGGCTGGGGGGCCCTGCCGGGGCTGGGGGGACCCTCCCGGGGCTGGGGGCACCCACCTCCTCTCCAGTCAGGTAGTAGGTGGCCAGCAGCCCCCCGATGTAGCGGATGTTCACCTCGAACAGGGAAGCTTCTCCGTTCTGCAAAGACACAAGGACAGCCCTGAGTGCAGCAGAGCTCCCAGCTCTGTGCCCATCTCCCAGCACTCTGCAGAGACAGGGGGAGCTGCAGGGAAGAGAAACACCCAGACTGCCCCGTTCATCACCTGGGACAGCACTGGCTGAGGCAGGGCAGAGCACACAATCACAGAACCTCCTGAGCTGCGAGGGACCCACAGGAACATCCAGCCCAGCCCCTGGCCCTGCCCAGACCCCCCAACAACCCCACCCTGGGCATCCCTGGGGTGGTGTCCAGGAGCTCCTGGAGCTCTGGCAGCCTCGGGGCTGTGCCCATTCCCTGGGGAGTGCCCATTCCCATGCACTCTCTGGGGAAGAACCTTTGCCCAAAATCCAGCCCAAACTTCCCCTGACACTTCAGACAGATCACAGCACCCAGTTTCAAGCAGAGCTGGTGGGTCCTGCAGTCCCTGTCCTGCCTCTCTGGACTGTGAGAGCTCCTTGTACAGAGGCAATATTGAATTAATTTCCCCCTGCCTCCCTTGCTGTGCTCCCTGACTCCACAGATCAATCCATAGCATTCACTCCTGTCTTTACTGATCAATCTATTCTGCAGGCCAAGATTAAAAGCTTTTATGAAATCCAGATAAATTATCTCCCAGTTGATTTTGTCCCTTGTTTATCGATTCAGTAACAGACTGAGCCCATTCACCAGATTTATCAGATGTGGGCTGCCTTTTATGAACCCATGAATGCCAGGGGTGCCCTCCCAAATGGTGCTTCTCTGTAAAGGCAGCTGCAGGCATTGTTCCTGTGGGAGAACCATTCCTCACAACCACCAGACTGGCATTAAACAAATACAAGTTTAAGCTGCACTTTGGTTTTAACATTCTCTGTGTGTGCCACTGAGATGCCACCAGCTGGGGATGAGGGATGCAGGAGCTGGCTCCAGAGCATGGCCAGGGACAGAGGAGGGACAGCACCCTTCAGCCAGCACTGCTGAGCTGCACCCAGAGTCCCCACCCAGTGTCCAGGACAGCTCCAGGAGCCCCAGGGAGAAGCACCCTGGCTGTTTCCAGAGGTGATGCCCTTCCTTCCAAACCCTGGCTGCCTCTGTGCTGCTGAGGTGGCACACAAGGCCCAGCAGTGACACCAACAAAGGGCCCAGACAAGGGGAGCTGGGGTTACAACCTTAATCTAATTTAAAAAGGAAATCTCATCTCCTTGCAGGCAGACATTTACCTGGGCTGAAACAGAACTTGTTCTTTGATGAGCAGCATCTCCTTGGAGTGGCTGTGAGTGTCTGTTTCCATAACCCAGAGCAAGACACAAGAACCATCAAACACTGAACCTCATTGTCAGTGAGGCTGATCTGGTGGAACCAGCACAAAACTGGGCTGAATCACTGCCCTGCTCCCTCTGGCCTTAGAAGGAAAATCAGCTGAGTGGTTTCTATTCCCACAGAGCTCCTGGTTTCCCCCCCCAGAGGACTCCTGGGGAGGACTGTGACCAGGACTGGCAGTTTAGGTGGCACGGGCAGGCATCCCCAGCAGCTGACTCACCACGTTCAAGTCAAAGCTCTTCTCCACCCACTGCTTGGCTTCCTGGAACTCCTCCTCCAGCTCCATGATGTAGAGGGTGTCTAAGGCATCGATCACAGTTGCTCCTCGAAGGCCTCCTGTGTGGCAAAAACACAGCAGAGATGAAGCCACAGCTCTGAGTCAGCCTGGGGGGCTGGCACAGGCAGCAGCTCCCGGTCCCAGGGCTGGGGGTGGCATCTGCCACCAGGGCTGCTCTGCACCCCCCCGAGAGGCCCATTCCCAAAGGAATGACAGAATGCTGAACTCTGCAAGAACCCCCCACACCTGAAGCCCCCAGGCACAAGGGCAAGCCCTGGCCTTGTTCCCAGTCCTGCCCTGGCCAAAGTGGCTCAGCAATGCTCCTGCTCTGCCCAGGGGACACAGGGGCTGAGATTCTGATGTGCCTCACCCCTGCAGGCCAGAGAAGTGCTCAGATCCACCCATTCCGGGCTCCTTCCCCCTCTCAGCCTTCCTCTCCCCCAGGGAAGGATCCTGCCTCATTTTGTTGATGCTTCAAGATTGCAGTTTTGACACTTTCCAGCCAGGCAGCACATCATTGCTTTAATAAAAACCCAACCAGGACTTCCCTGCAAACTACAGATTGCTGCCTTTGGGATGCTGTCTGCATCAAAAGCAGGGCTGTGGGAGAGGAGGGAGGCAGAAACAGCCTCCAGAAATCCACTGGTTCCTGCAGGCCTGGGAAATGACCATCATCTCCAGGAGCAATGGGTGCATGGAGTCAAACAGGCACTGGAGCAACTGGTGGGCTCTAAAAATCAGCTGGGCTGGTGTGGGCCTGGAATGTTTGCCAGGAGCACCGAGCATGGAAAACAACACCACGGCAGGCAGGGCTGCTTTTATCAGCCCTAATGATTCTTCAATATTAATGATGATGTGGTTTTTATACACTTTCCTGTTAGCAAGGAGAGACGTGACAGGGAGGCAGGGAGAGCATTTTGAACAGGGAAGGAAGGGCAGTGGCACCTGAGGCACAGCTGTTCCTGTGATATTCTGAGAGGAAAATCACACTGCTGGGCTCAGCTTAATTTGATGATATAATCAACAAAAGCTTTTCATAATCTGCAGAGAGACAATGAGCAAAGTTGGATTTGCTCGAGCTAAATGGAGACAAAGAGACAACAAACTCCCCATTTTCTGGGATGATTAATTGAAGTGAGGAATGATGCTGGAATTGACAGAGCCTTTTATGCTTTTAGCAAGTCAGGTCTTTAACTTGGGGAATGGCTCTGGGGACTGGGAGCAGGCTCTGCTCTCTGCTTGGAGTGGCTCAGCTCTGCTGCCTGTGTTCCACAAAGTGGAGGGCAAACCTGGCTCCCCTGCTGCTTTGTCTTTGTGTCACATTAAACATTTGTTTTAAATATTCCCTCACCCTGTGCATCAGAAGAACCTGGGGCCGTGTTCCCTTTCTTCTGCACCAGCTCTGGAGCAGCTGCAGGTGCTCAGTGACTCCTCTCCTGCAGCCCCAGGCCAGGAGGGGCCGTGCCAGCTCCAGTCCCAGGGGAGGATGAACAGGCAGCTCCTTGCCCTCCTCAGCACAGGGCAAGGCAGGGCCTGGCTGTGGCTGTCCCTTGCCAGGACAGAGGGCACCCAGAGAGCCCCTGACCCCCAGCCTGTGACTTCTGTGCCAGGGGAGCATCTGCCCTCCTTCCTGCTCAGCCGTGGCTTCCCCAGAGCAGGAGGCAGAATTTGGTGTGTGCAGAGCCCAGCAGCTCCCTGCAGCACAAACACACCCCCCTGGCAGGGTGGTGCCACCTCCTGCCACCTCCTGCCAGCCTCGTTACACCATCACACCTCCCCGAGCTGCACATCAGGGTGGGAGGGGTGCAATCAAAGGGGAGGCAGCTCAAAACCAAATCAAACCCCTCTCTGTCACTTCTGACTCTTGCTGACACCCTCATCTCGAAATTGCTGGTTTCAGCCTGACTGTTCTTGCTCTGAGGGAGTTGTAAAGCAGCAACCAAGAAACCTGTGACAGAAACCCTCCTGGAAGCTCCCAGGGCTGGGAGCAGTGGCTTGGAAGCAGGACCCCACATGTGAGATGGTGCCTGTCTCCACAAATCCAGGTGTGCTGTGAAAATCCCCTCCTGATCCTGCCCCAGGCTGGCTGGAGTCGGGACACCTCCACCAGGGAGAGGCAGAGGCACTGTGCTGATCCCAAAAGGGCAGCTGGGACTTTGGGATCCCCAGCAGCACCTCCAGCAGCTCCTCAGTGCCCTGGAGAGAGCAGGCACAGAGCCCCAGCCCCGCTGAGCTGAAGGGACCCACCAGGAGCCTCAATTCCCCCTCCAGGGGAGCAGTGAGAAGCTCAGGAGGAACCCAGGGGGTCTGGGGCATTTCTGACTGAGTGTCACAGCAGCTCTGCTGACAGGGCTGAGAGAGGTGCCCAGAGCTGCCCCGAGTGATGACAGGGGAGGAGCAGCAGCAGCTGATGGGAGCACACAAAGGTTCATCTCTCCCTGAGCTGAAGGAGGGCCTGTGCCACCCCGGATTTGCTCTTTTGTGCAGCAGAAGAATGGAGAGAGGAGTGTGGGCAACAAGGCTGCTCTGTTCCTGCTGCCACCCACCCCAGGAGCTGAGCCCTGCCACAGAGAGCACCATGAACTTAATTAACAGAATGCTGGGGAGAGGTGCTGGGTGGAGAGGAGCTGCCACTGGTGGCTGTGAGGGGGTTTTGCCTTGTTTTGTTTCTTCTTTTCTTTTTCTTTTTTTTTTTTTTTTGGGGGGAGATGACTCAGGCTCTAGGAAGAAATTTGCCCCAAATGAAAACCCTTGGGGGGGGGGGTTTAAAGGATCTAACCCCAGCACTGAGCCAGCCCCCAGAGCTGATTTTCCAAAGAGGAGCAGCTGTGATGGGAGGGATGGAGAGCACTCCCCTCTTCCCAGAATAGCCACCATGGAGTATCACAGGCCAGACAGGAGACTTGAAGGGCTCCCAGCTGCAAGTCTGTCCCTTAAGAGCCTTAAAAAAAGCCACCAAAGTGATGCTTCAGCAGGCAAGTAGCTCTGAGTGGGGTCTGAAATAGCCTTTTCCTCAGGAAGGAGAGATCCTTCCAAAGGCTCTCCTGAATCCACCACACTCTCTGTGCTGGGCATGGAGAGAGAGGACCCTGCAAAGGCCCCCAGACCACAGGCTGGACTCTCCTGTCCCACCAGCTTTGCTTTGGGGTCCAAGGACCAAGGAGGAGGTCAGGAGGTGCCTTTGGGAAGGTGAACATGGTGCCAGGATTCCCAAGCAGCAGGAGATGGAACATCCTCACCAGGAGCTGCAGCAGCTTTCCAGCACTCCCTGATGTCAGGGCTCAGCTCAAATAAAATTAGCCTTTCACAGGCTGGTTTGGGTTGGAAGGGGCCTTAAAGATCATCCAATTCCAGCCTTCCAGTAGCAAATTCCTTGTGCTGTGTCCCCCCTGTTTAGAGCCACGTTCCCCTGTGACTGCCATCAGCTGCCTGCCCCAGGGAGGGGTGGAAGCCCACCCTGACCCAGCCCTGCAGCAGGCAGAGAGCTTGGGGAACCTCATCCCTAATGCCCCCAGCCCCAGGGGGCTGCTCCTGCCATTTGGCACAGAAGCCTTGCTGAAGTGACTCAGGGAACAGAAACCAAATCCTTCATTTCCAACAAAGCCGTTCCAAAACCCGCCCGGTGACGCTTTGTGCCAACGCCTGGAACAGCAGCACGAGCCATTAGGAAGATATCAGACTTAATCTTGCATAAATGCCACAGAACAGGGGGCTTCAAACAGCTCTTTGCTAACTTTAATAACAGAGTTTACAACTGAAAAGCAAGAGCAGAAGGGGGAGGAATTTAGATCAGCACAATGTAAACCCAGATCAAAAATGAAAGGTCTTGACTCCCACTGTTCTTATGTCAAATCGTATTTGTCAAAACAGAAATTAGTGCTGAAATCTTGTTTGGAATAAAAATTAGGATGCAGTTTCTATGAAACACGATGAACTTGTTAACTGCCAAGGCACAGGGGGCTCTGGTTGTCACTGGTTGTTTACCTTCACCTCCTGGGGTACAGGGGGGAAAACACGAGATCCCTTCCCCTGCTTCTGCTGCTCTGAAGGCTTCAATTGAAATCAGTGCCCTGTTACAGCAGGAGTCTGAAAAATTACCATCTCCAAGTGCTGCTTTTCCTGTTGTTTTTGGTCCTTTTTGCCCATGACAGGGCTTGGAGAGCAGCCTGAACTCCTGACATTTATCCCAAATGTGTGTGAGAAGCCTGGGAGCTGTCTGGGACCGCGTCACCACACAGCTCCTGGCTGGTGGCAAACTGTCCAATTCTGGGAGAAATCCACACAGAGACGTTTTACACAGCTCAGGATTATCTTGGCAACCAAGCAAACTGTGAAAATCACTGCAGCTCCTTGAAAAATCTGCCCTGCAGCCAAGATTTGCCAGTCCCTGTGTGGAGCGCTCCAGGTCAGGCTGGGAGCCTGCAGCTCCTGAGCTGGGACTGGGCTTAGGCCAGAGCTCCCTGCCTGCTCTGGCTTTAGTTTCTCCTGCCAGCCAAAAAAAGCAGGAGGAATTTTCCTCAAAGCATGAAAAGAAAGAGGGTTTAAAGCAAGAGGACGTGATGGCTGGAGGAATAAGAATTAATTAATGCACCACACCCACCCTGGTGTCTGTGCTCTTCCCCAGCACTGTGCACCAGCCATCCATCCCCTCTGCAATGGGGCAGGAGCACTCC
This sequence comes from Ploceus nigricollis, assembly GCA_013399945.1. Taxonomy (NCBI): domain Eukaryota; kingdom Metazoa; phylum Chordata; class Aves; order Passeriformes; family Ploceidae; genus Ploceus; species Ploceus nigricollis. The sequence continues at coordinate 272,318 of VXBC01001113.1, forward strand.
CCACCTGCTCATCCCTCAACATTTCCTCCAGCACTCACACCAGGGATGGGCACTGCAGGATAAACTCCAGCTCCAGGAGGTGCTCTCCAGTGGAAAGTCACTCTGCTCCCACTGCAAGGGTCAGATCAGGGATCCCCAGGGCAGGGCTGCTACCACTGGGCCAGCTGACAGAAATTAAGCAGAAAATCCAAATGGAACTGGGAAATGGGTTTTCTTTGCAGGAAGAAAGAAATTTTCTCAGTTAAATCCACAATCTTCTCATTACAGTCCTTCAGCTGCCTGTGAGTGGTACCTGCTGCAGATGAAGGCAAACACCAGACCTGAGCTACAGCCCTGGCAGTGCCTTATTTATTGAGTTTTTGTCTGGGAACCTGATAGCTGTAACACAGAGTAACTACATTCCCTTTATTTAAGGCAAACTAAACAAATTACATCTGAGCAACAAGGTAGCAGAAGCGAGAGATGGAGGGGACAAAGAAGGAGTCCAAGAATTAGAAAAGATCTATTTGTTTTTGTATCAGCACATTCTCTTGCAGAGTTAGGGGAAAAAAACTCCATTAGCTTTTGAGCAACCTCATTTTTCTTTGCTTTCCAAATAAACCACTGCACCTACACTTCAGGGACCTCATCAAAAACCACTCCATGGCCAAGGTTGTTTTCCCATCTTCCTCACATTCATCTTCCTCACTCTCCTCTGCAGGTATTGGTCAAAGGGTCACCCCCTGGGCACTCTCCATGCCACAAGTGCTGCCCTGATGGGCAGCAAAGGCCACCTGGCAGCTCTGTCCCTGTCCCTCAGCTGGGAGCTGCCATCCATGGGGGTCTCGGGGTGACACCCTGTGCCAGGCCCCACCCAGCCCCCAAACCCAGCCCCCAGCAGCCCCAACCACAATTTCCCCCAATTTCAGTCTCTCTTCTGGTCTCTTCCCCTTCACCACCCCTGGCATTCAGCATTCCCAGGATGCTGGCCCTGCTTTGCAGGTTGCCAACCTCCTCAGCCATCAGTCCCCTGGCCCTGGAGATGTGGATTTCCATGCAGCTGCAGAGGAAATAGGGACCCACTGGAATTCCATGCATTTATGGGACACAGGACATCACTCAGACCATGCTGAGCTCACCTCACCCTCTGAGCTTCACACCCAAACCAACTCCAGCCCCCGTCCTGTGCATGCAGGGTGGTAAAACCACAGCTCCCCCAGCTGAGGGAAGGCCAAAGGGCTGATCACTGCCTGGGAAGATGCTCAGGAGCAGCAGAGCCATCCACCCTGCCCGTGGCTGGGAGGGAGCAGAGCCCCAAAGCTCCATCTGCCAGCCCGGGCTGAGCCCCTCACCCACAGCAAAGGAACCTTGGAGGCTGGCATGAGGGAAATCACCCAAACATCTGGCTCACACCACAGCTCAGATGCTTTTTGCTGTCAGCAGGAGAGATCTTCCAGGTTCCTGGGAAGTGCTAATGAGTCCCAGCTCCACCTGCAGCAGGAGCAGCCCCAGCAGATGGGCTGCACAGGTAAAGCTGGCACCAGACAGGCAGCTTCAAGTGCTGCCTTTTAGGCTGCTATGATCAAATTTAATAGAGAGTGTGTTCCAGCTGGGGAAGAAATGGCTTTTTTGGATTACAAACCACTCATGTTTTTCAAATATCAATTTCCCCTGGAGAACTAAGGCTCCCGTTCAGTGGCAGCTCTGCCCTGAACCACTGATGGGTGGGACACACAAAAGAGAGCTTGGGCTCATCTGGGGACGTGGCAAAGGAGGCAGAGCCTGGGGGAGAGCAGGCTGGGGGGAACAGGTTAGCAATATTCTTATTATGCACTGGGGGAAAAAAGAGCAGAAAGGTGTTCAGCACAGAAATGAATCACTTGTCACAGCACAGCCCCTCAGATAAGTGACTTCCTTCAGAGCAATGGGAGAGCAGACATGTGATAAGCACCTATTGCCAACTGATTCTTAAATATTTAATACTTGGCAGCACTCCCCAGTTAATCCTCTTTTCCCCAGTTCCTCCAACCATCTTTCAACATTTAGTGATCCTCCAACAACCAGCTCTGGTTCATCCCTGCACGACTCCAACACCTCCTGGAGCTCAAATCAAACTGTTCCTGTTCCAAAGCTCAGGGAGGAGGGGAGGCTCGCCAGAGGCTGCCAGCACAATCCCTGATACAGCAGAGACACTGCAAATCCACTCTCCACGTGCCTCCCATCTGTCTCCCGTGACACACAGGCAGCTCTGTGGAGCTCAGCAGGAAATTGGAAGTGATAATCGTTCAAATGCTCCTCTGGGAAAGAGCTTTCCTCCTGCTTTTGGGCAGCGGGGCTCAGATGCTGGCCAGGCAGAGGTAATTGCTTCTGACAAAGATGGGTCATTTGACAAGCCAGGAGCACTTCTGGGAGGAGCAGTTCAAGGAGGTTAAGCACAAGACAACAGCTGGGGCAAAAGCACTGCTGGTGCCTCCCTGTTCTGGATGTTTGAAATTAATTTTGGAGTGGTTAAAGGTAATCTGATTATATTCAATTTATTGCTCCTCCACAGAGCTCCTCGAGGACCTGCAGCATTTAATGTGAGGGGTCCCAACAGGCCCATTAAAACAAACACACACGTCCTACCTGCAACCATTATCCTGCTCTGCCAGAGCCACAGGTAGCACTTAACGAGCAGAGGCTGCTAATTCACCTCGGGATTCAAAGGGGAGATGCTTCATTACAACAATCAGAAGAAGGTGCCCTTCTGCCTCTCAAACACACTTCCCAAAAAGTGGCAGATGTGTTATGACAGCACAGCCTGGAACTCCTGACAGTGATTTTCCCTCAGATCTGATCTGCTCTGGATGGGCTCTGCAGAACAGGCACCACGTTGGAGCTGGGGCTGTAAAACCACTCATCCCTGTCGTGGCTTTATCCACAGCCCAGCCCAGCAGACATCACCTCCCAGAAATTATCTGGCCCTTAACACCAGCCCAGGTGGGAGAGAATTCAGAGGTAAAGAAACCAAACCAGCCTTTGCCTCCAAATCAATTAACAGATTAATTGTGCTGTTCAGTATGGGGCTGGCCACCTGCTGGGAACTCATGAGCTGAGCCTGGAACCCTCATAATCATCGATGGAAGAATCTGAACACATTTTCTCTGTGAATGCAGTGGGTCAGGAGAATGCAAATGCTCCATTACCATGAGCACAAACACATTCAGCCACTACCTCCCTCACTTGGGACCATCTGTCCACGTTCTTCCCTTTCTCTCCCATATTGTCAAAGTCACACCAACAAGACCCCAGCTGAAAAGCCTCCAAATGCTCTCCAGTATGCTGCTTGACAGGATTAGATATCAAAATAATCTCAGCAAATTGGGAAAATAGTCAGAACCAAGCGGGATGTGATTCAATGAGGCCACGCTGAGCGCTGTGCCCCGGGGAAGCACAACGAGCCGTGAAGCAGAAGGAAAAAATGGTGAGGCAGCCCTGGAAACCATGCCCAGGCTGCAGCCCAGGAAATGCAGCTCACACCAATGATTTCCTGCTCAAATCAAGGATTTCCAGCTCAGACCAGTGATTTCCAGCTCAAATCAACAATTTCCAGCTCAAACCAGTGATCTCCTGCTCAAATCAAGGAGTTCCAGCACAAATCAAGGAGTTCCAGCTCAAACCAGTGATTTTCAGCTCAAATCAAGGATTTCCAGCTCAAACCAACAATTTCCAGCTCAAACCAACAACTTCCAGCTCAAATCAACAATTTCCAGCTCAAACCAATGATTTCCAGCTCAAATCAAGGATTTCCACCTCAAATCAAGGATTTCCAGCTCAAACCAGTGATTTCCAGCTCAAACCAACGATTTCCAGCTCAAACCAATGATTTCCAGCTCAAATCAAGGATTTCCAGCTCAAACCAACAATTTCCAGCTCAAACCAAGACGTTGGAGCATTGGAAAAAGGAGCAAAGCCCACCCCAGGATGAGCAATGGTGTCTCACACAAGAAAGGGCACAGAGCCTCCTTCCAGCAGCATTTGGGGATCCCAGAGGGAAGCCAGGGCTCAGCAGGAGGAATGTGACCTGCAATTAAAGCTGGGCAGGTCTGAGGCTGCTCAGCCTCCAGGGGAGAAGGCTGGAGGAAGTTTTGGAGATGCTGCAAAGGATGAGAGGGTAAAAGCACTCAGCACATCCCCAGGGAAAGGCCAAGGAGTCACAGCTGAGCTCTGCAGGAGAGAGGGGTCAGGCACCAGGAGCAGCTTTAGAGCACTGAGGCAGAACTGCCTGCCAGGACCTTCCAGCTGGGGAAGGGAAGCACTAAAAGACCCCACTAAAAGCTACTTTTGTGTTTTGCTGCTCCCTGGGATGAGTGGGAATTGCAGAAAAGCCTCCTGAAGATGCCCTGGAGAGGCAGCAGAGTGATCCTGAGGGAAGGAAGAGCTCCATGAAATGCTTCCTGATGGCTCCATCCCCAGAGCTCCCTCAGTGACAGAGAACATCACAGCTACAGTTTGGGATGCACACACAAAAGTCAGGAAATTAAAAATGCTGGTTCCCACAGCAACCAGGATGGAGCCTGCCAAGAGAGAAGGAATGTTCTAGCCCAGGCAAAAGGTGTCAATTTTAATGCCTGAAGGTGACTTCCACTTCCAGCTGCCTGAAGGAGAAGCCCATGAAAGCTCTGCACTCCTGCACGGGCAGACCTTGATCCTCAGGCTCTTTGTTCCTGAATTCCCTCTCTCCCTGGCAGAACACAGCACAGACTGGAGCTTGGAAATGGAGATGAACCACAGCAACTGAGGCTGCTGTAACCCATCCCTGAGTGCTGGGATCCCCCACTTCAGCATCCACAGGCTGTGTTTTCCCAGCCCAGCTCTGTGGGGGAACCCCCCAGTGCAATCCTGTGCTCAGAGGAGAGCTGTGGAGAGAAACAGGAACAACTCAGAACAGCTCTTAACCCTGTGCTTGTACCTGACAGGTAAATTCTGTGTCTATTGAAATCAGCAGGAAACAACCTCTGCCTTTAGAACTTCCTCTTGAAACACTTTCATTTTTCTGCACTGAACTTTTTCTTCCCTTTTTCCCCTCCTTTTGGAGCTGCATATGAAGTGTGTCAGGGTGCAGCAGTGGTGCTGGGAATAAAACATCACAAGAAGGATGAACAAAAAAAAAATCCTGGCCGTGTTTCACACTGATGCCTCAAGCAAAGGCTGAGGGATTTCCTTGAACTTCCAAAAAAATCCTCTCTAGAGACAGGTACAATCCTGGGAGGCTAAAGGGAAGCACTTTGTGAAGGCATAAAGGTCTTCCAGTGACAAATGCCTGCCACAGCATTCTGAGCACAGAGCCAGCCCCGAGCAGTGACAAATCTGGAAGCTGATGTCCTGTGGGAGGAACTTAAACCCACTGATTAAGTGAGATAAGGGACTCCTCTCCCCCAAATAGGCAGCAGAGATGAAAAAAAAAAAAATCAGAAACAAGCACCTGGAGAAATTACAGAGGAAGAAATTCAGTAGCAGGACCCATTTGATATATGATCTCCTGGAGGTGAATAGAAAAATGTCAAAATCTAACACTAATCCAGATGAATATCCAATGAGATACATAATGAGGGTGGAAAGAAACCTCAGCAGCAGCACAAAATGATGTGATAAAGCAGTTAAGTTCTAAATCTGAAATCCAACACAGCAAAGCCAGTTTAGAACCTGCTTAATCTCTTCAGAAGTTTCAGGAGTAGAAACCAAGTGAATTAAAACCAAAGTAGGTGGGTTTTTTTTTTGCTGTACAGTTTCCATCTCCTCTGAATAAACAAGGGAAAGCTAAAACACAGAGAAATAAAGGTAAGAAACCCACGAGTCTCAAGATATTTCCAACATTAAAAAGCACAGCTAAAAGTGTATTTTAAAAATATTCTTAACCTGCTCTGGATTTTCTGTAGCTCCTGGTAGTGCAGGGGGGGCTGTGGCTGCAAACTCCTCCTGGAATTAAGCTGGAGCCAGAGGGGGGCCAGGCTCTGCTCCCAGGGAACAGGGACAGGACAAGAAATGGCCTCAGGTTGTGCCAGGGGAGGTGGAGGTTGGACAGTGGGAAAATCCCTTCCCTGAATGGGTCATCAAGCACTGGAACTGGCTGCTCAGGGCAGGGCTGGAGTCACCAGCCCTGGAAGTGCTCAGGAATGTGTGGATGTGGGTTAGTGCTGAACACAGGGGTGCTGCTGGCTCAGTGCTTGGATTTAAAGGTCTTTTCTGACCTTAATTCTGTGATTCTGGCAAGAATCTCATCAGGAGTCTGACTGCAAGCAGTGGCCAGAGCCACCTGGCCCTGAGCATTCCCAAAGCCACCTTCAGCCCAAGCAGGGCACTCAGGAGCCCCAGGGGTGGCATCACCTCCCTATGGAATCCCAGACTGGTTTGGGTGGGAAGGGCCCTCAAAGCCCATCCCAT
>VXBC01001113.1:278998-302422 GCA_013399945.1 Ploceus nigricollis
CAGGAGGACGGGCAGGGATCGGCCCAGCCCATGGATCCCATCCCATGGATCCCATCCCATGGATCCCATCCCATCCCATCCCATCCCATGGATCCCATCCCATGGATCCCATCCCATCCCATGGATCCCATCCCATCCCATGGATCCCATCCCATCCCATCCCCATCCAGCCCCACATTCCCTGTGACTCCCCAGCTCCCTGGAGCGGGTGCCTGATGTTTTCTCAAACCAGCTGGAAGTGCCAAGCCTCCAGCTCAGCTTTTGCTCTGGAGCTGCCACCAAAGCCTCCTAATCCAGAGCTGGATCTGTGAGCAGTCCAACTCCACCCACTCTCAGCTGGCTGCCTTTTAATCACACGCTCAATATCTCTGAAGATTAGACAATTATTTCCGCATAATTAGTGTCCAGAATGAGGCACAGGCAACATCCATAATGGGGTGCTTAAAGAAAATATTAAAAGGAAAGAAGGAAAAATCTTAAAGACGAGCTCACTGTGTTTTAAAATACACCCAGAGCCTGAGAAAAGGATTAAAAAATAGCTCCAGCCTGATTGTTCCCCGTGTGCTGTGCCACGGGGCTGCTCACGTGTGGCTTCCTCCTCATCTCTGCCTGCTCCTCTCTCAGCAGCCCACAGAGGCCCCACAGAACCCTCTCCACTCCCAGCTCAACACAATTTTCTCCCTTTTTCTGCTCCCATTTCTACTCTAATGGCTGTTTTTCTACTCCTTGTTTTGTTTCCCTCTCCCCCGTTTTGCTGTGCCAAGCACTTCTGACAAACCCCAAGACACTCTCTGCTACTTCCAGGCCTCATTAAGCTCCAGACTCAGTTTGGGGTCAGTGGAAAGTTCAGGAAGCTGCTGAGGAAGCTGGGATGATGGATGGGGTGGCATGGAGATAACGTGGAGCTCGCCCAGTGCTGCCAGGACAGGCTGTGGTGTCCAGGCTGCCCAGATCCCCCAGGCTGGGCTCTCACATCCCAGCCTCTCCACCCCCTTCTCCTTTCTGATTTATTTCTCTGCTAAGATGTAAATCTAAGGTGAACCCACTCTGTTCAAATGACATTTTTTCAACAGTCACTGCCCTGCCCAGCCCCTGAGCCAGGGTTTGATGCCAAGGTGTTTGAGGAGGGCTGGAGGCCACTCTGTGGGACACTGGGGATTTTTTCTGTTTAGACTTTTTAAATGAACATTTCAAGCTGAGAAGTCAGCTGAGCCACTGTAATCAGCTTAAACCCCTGTTCAGGGGGGTTTAGGCTCCAGCAAAGCCCTGATGTTTGAGCCACCACTGCCAGCAGGACCCAAGGTGAGAGTGGAGTGGGGACAGATCTCCTGAAGGATTAATTAGCTTGGAAGTGATCTCAAAACAGGGGGGAAAAAACCCCACAACAGGAATTAATGTCAGCTCCAACACACAGCCAGGCTCCACTGAGTTTGGGATCTGGAGGACACCCTGATTCCCTGCTTCCTGCTGCCAGGGAATAAGTTTGTTGCTGCAGATTTCACTGACATCAAAAGCCAAAGTCAACTCAAAATGCCCTCCTGAAAATTATTCATCTGGGGAACATTATACATGAAAAAGACAAAAAAGATGATGAGGGAGCAACAGAGTTCCAGCAACATCTTCATTACAAGGTATTTTTCTCTTTAAAGAGCCCATGGAGCCAAGCAGCCAATGTCATGTGCAATAGGCAGCAGGCATAATTCAGCATAGAAATTAAGAGAGCCATTATTATTATTATTATTTTAATCACATAAAAGGACTCTCCAGGGTTTTGCAATTTTGTGATCACAGGGAAAGAGACCCAGAGACAGAAGAGAAAAGGTGCACTAAGTGATTGTACAATTGGAGGTTCCCACTTCTCTTCTGGTAGCTGGGATATTGCTGAATTAATATTTTCATTCAATTATCTCTCCTCTGTTATATATTCACAGACCAACTCCTGTTGCTTCTGACTGAGCTGGGTGTGTTTGCTGCTTGCTAAATCCTGGCTAAATCCTGGATGAAGGAAGCAGCTCTTTGGGAAGGGTTTGGCTCAGCTGGCCACACTGGGTGCCCTGACCCTGGGACGTGGAGGTTTTGGGGTCCAGCACTGAGCTGGCAGCCCCAGAGCAGCTGCTGGTAAAAGCTGCTGCCACAGGAGCTTGGGGGTGTTAAATCCACTGGGGATTCCTGGAATTTCCAGTGGGATTCCTGGAATCTCCATCCAGATCTGAGCCTGGCAGGTCACAGTGCCACAGGGCAGTGACAAAGTCCAGTGGGAATTGCCAGGCAGGACAACCTGAAGGTTCTGGACTCAGCACAATCAGCTGGGTCCTTTCCAGAGGCCTCACTGGAAATATCCCTGTGGTCACTGCTTTTCTTCCCCAGCCATTTCATCCCCTTTTTTTATCCTGGAGAGCCAAACCAGCCCCATTTCCAGGCAGCTGAGGCCAGTGACCTCCTGTCCTCAAAGCAAACAGCTCAGGCCAAAGTCTGAGCCCAGCACACAAACCCAGCCCAGGCAGCCACGGATTTCCCAGGAATTCCTCCACCCTGGGCCCTGTCACCAGGCAATCAAATGTGCAGCAACACCAGAGCCCTGCTGCAGGATGAGGTGCAAACACCTGCTGTCCTTTCAGTCCAGCTGCTGGCAGAGCTGTGCCACCCCCTCCTGCTGACCTGGCAGTGTCCTGGCTGTGACAGTTGTCACTTGGACTGCCACCAGCTGAAGCCACACAGCCTCACCACGCTGCAGAAATTCAGCATATGCTGAGAGGAGCCATGGCTGCAACCAGGCAACTCATGATTTCATCAGGCATGATACTGAGTGGGGAAAGAGGGGAAAAAAGGGGAGAAACCTGGTTGAGGCTTGCTATTTTTAAACTAAAATTAATAAACCAACGTGCATTTAGGTGGTGAGAAACGCCTAACAGCACAGCAGGGTTCCATATTTACTTGCTGTCACTGATTTCAGAGCAAATTGGCTCAGGGTATAAGTCAAAGAAAGACTCTTCTGCTGCCAGCACTGCACACTTCAAGAGATATCTGAAAATCAGGCTTCTCACCTTATCATTGTTAAAAGACTGTGCAATCAAAATGTAACTGACAATTCAGCTGATGCACCAGCAGAACGAGATGCCAGCTCACTCTCCCGTAGCTACAGAAGCTCTGTAAAGCTATCAGGATTTTAAAAACATTTTGTCAGAAAAATAAGTGGCTCTGACAGAGCTGGGGAGTGGGCAGAATAATAATCCAGTGCTCTGGAGCTCAGGGTGACAGGTGCATCTCAGGGGCTGTGACACACAGAGCTGCTGCCCTCTGCAGCAGCCCTGCTCCCAGGGAGCCAAGGTTTGCAAACATCAGTGAATTTAATCCTTACAGCACCCAAGGCAGCAGTGCTGAGCTGGTTGAGAAGGGTTAAAATAACTGCATCAGCACTGGGAGCAGAATCTGTACCTGCAGATCTCCAGTCTCACCCTCAGCCACAAGCTCAGCTGGGCTCTTTTCCTCAAACCTTCCTAAACCAGCATGTTTGGGGCCTGGTTTGCTCAGTGCCTGGCATTCTGCAGCTCCTCCTTGAGAAATCCTGCAGGCAACCCTGAACCCCCGAGCTGTGCAGCCTTTAGGAGCATCTGGAGCCCCTGGAACCTGTGATGTGGGGTTTGTTCCAGCAGAGATCATCCCCCACCCTCTGTGGGGCACTGTGCCCACTCCCATGGCACCATTTCCAGGGAAACCATCCCACATCTGAAAGTCTAAACCATGTTTACCCCACTGGAGGGCATGGGCTGGGCTGCTCAGCGTGGCACTTCTTATCACAAGCATCACTGATGAATAATTAATGCTGATGAAAGGAGCACAGCTTGTGGGTTTAAGGAAAGGGCTCTCAAGCTGCAGTGATTGTAAATGACAGCAATCACAGGAGTTCTGTGCAAATAAACTCTGTCCAGAGCCGTGGGAGAGGCTTGATGAGAGAAACAGGAGCTGGAGAACACCAAGCACCAGCAGGAACGTGAGACCAGGTCTGCAGATCAAAGTCCAGGAGAGGGAGAATGCTGGAAAACACCTGGGAAGTGGCAAAGTTGGATCTCTGGAGAGATTAACAGGGCTGGGGATCCAAGTTCTCCTACCTGGGCAGGAAGGTGGGGAGGGATGCTCTCTCCTGGCTGTCAGGAGAAGCAGGACACTCTGTAGGAGCAGAATTCATTTTTATTTCTACTTGGACTAGAGGGAATATTTGATCCAGAGCAGCTCCCCCCAGGCTGAGGCTGCCAAACTGGAGGCTCCAAGTGAGCAGCAGCACATCCACAACAGCAAAATGTATCACCCTCCAGGCACCTGACTGCTTCCCATGCACGCAAACACACTCCAAAACAGCCCCAAAGAGGTTCCTCCCCTCCCACATGGAAGCAGCTGCAGAGAAATCTCAGCTTAATATTGACATTTCCAGCCTGGAGAGCACTGGGTTTGCCTCCCTTCCATCTGGAGTTTGGGATAAAAAGACACTTGGTGTGACAGGAGGGGGAATGGGCAGCAATGCAGGGCCACAGTGCCCTGTCCTGGTTTCTCAGAGCCTCTGAAGGCAGGAGGGACAGAGGGCTGCAGCAAGGGACTGCCTGGTGCTGCCCTCCTTTAGAGGCACAGTTAGGACGAGGAAAAGCCTATTAAAAGGCTGAAATGTACCATGTAGCTGCTTTTCTGCCATTGTCTGCAAATCCTCGTGCTCCAAAGCATTTTTCTTGAGAGTGCTCACAGGCACACTGCAAACAAGCATAAGTACTGTCAATTGTTTTAGCATGATAAATGCATTTTAAAGCTTTCAATATTTTTGTCTGTTTACTGGCACACTCCTTGAGGAATTTTGACAAGCTTGCCAGAGTGGAAGAGCTGCAAAATGCTTCAGCTTGCTCTGAACTCCATGCAGATCCTCAAGTAAAGAACCTGGCTGTTGCTGGAGGGGATTGAAAGAGCAAAGCAGAGGCCAAACCCACCCAAATCAGTGCTCCTGGCAGAGAGGGGCTGGGCAGGGGCAGAGGCTGCTCACACCCAGCCTGTGACAATCCCAAACCTCCTTCCCTGACCCTCCACGAGGGTTAGTGGGGCTTCCTTGCAGCCCAGCCCTGCACAGCCAGCTGTGAGCCAGATGTGGCCTCACCACCCCCACAGCAAAGAGCCTGTCCCTAACATCCCATCTAAGCCTGCCCTCTGTCACTTTGAAGCCACTCCTGTCACTCCAGACCCTCATAAATGGTCTCTCCATCTTTCTTGTCCTCCCTTCAGGTCCTGGAAGGCCACAATTAGGTCACCCCAAACCCTCTCTTCTCCAGGCTGATGGTGTAGAGACACCTGATGCCATTTCCACCCTCACACTTCCCTTCCCCACGTGTCAGCCCCCAAAGCTGAGCAGGATTAGGGTTGGGCTCCACACAAAGCAGATCTCCACAGGCTGAAAGTTCCCCCCCAGGTCCTGGAGCTGATGTGGAGAAGGACCTGGACACCTACAGAGTGCAAAACAGGATGGGAGTGTTCTCCAAACCCTCAGTCCCACCCTCTGCACGGAGGAAATCAGCTCATGGGTAACCTGCCCACGGAGGAACTCTGCTCTGCCTGATCTGGGTGAGAACTCCAGGAGATAATCTGCACACACATCCCTTGGGAAGGAGCCTGGAGCCCTCTGCACAGCAGGAATTCCCAGGGATGGGAAGGGAAAGGAAGGGCTCAGGGAGCAGAGCAGGGAAATGCTCCGAGTGCAGAGCAGCAAAAAGACAATTTATATCCCCAGAAGCCAACAAATACCCCAAACCCACAACAAGTATCCCACCAGAATGAGCAGGGGAATAGCACTGAAAGTGGCTCACATAAAAAAAGGTAATCTGCTAAAGAGTAAAATTATACAAGCCAGTTAGCAGAGAGTATAAAGAGCTTTTAATATTGATTCACTCAATATTTCATGGAATTCACATCTTGCTCAACAGTGGAGAAACGAGAGAGAAAATGCTCAATTTGGCCAGGTCCTGAAGCCTACAAGCTCAGACAAATAGCAGCATTGTCAGCTCTGGGCTGGCTTCATGTTTTAATAAAGACACTTTCATTTCAGCACTGCTCCCAAGCACGTTTGGTGCTGGCTCTGCACAGAGAGGTGCCTGAAGGGACGAGGCTCCCAGCCCTGGGACACGGATTCAAAGCCTTGCACCTCACCAACAGCGAGAGGGATGAAATCAAAGCTGTGCCAGACACCTCCCTGCCCTGCAGAGAGAGGAGCTGCCCTGGACACCAAACCTCAGGAGCAGTGGAGTGCAGGCAGCTGAGCCCCACTCACCGAACATGTTCCCGATGTGGCCGTTCTTGGTCAGCGGGCGCAGCTCGTTCTTCCCCAGGGCGTACTGCTTGTAGTTATCCCAGGCAAACTTCATCATCTGCGAGGGGAAAAGGCAAAGAAAACACTCAGCAGAAGTGAGAATTTCCAAACCAGAGCTCTGGGAATCCATGGCAGTTTCCCACTCATTGCTAAACCCGTGGCCAGTTAATTATAAAACCTTAATTCCCACTGAACGTGAGAGCGGGGCTGCACCCAGAGGTTGGGTGAGTCTCCAGCTCATCATTTCTGGTGAAGAACCTGGCACATCTCCCACCAAAACCCCACGTGTCACCTTGGCCCTGCAAACCACGTGGGATTTGTAGAAAGCTGTCTCCATCTCTGAATTTCCAACCTTTTTCAGAGAGCAGCAGTATTCCAGAATGTTTGTTGAAATGGGCTAAGAACGTGAGGCCAAAGCTGATCTGTGCCTAAGAACAGGGAGAAGCTGATCCCAGGGACTGCACAGAGGTTTTCATTCTGTTAATTGACAGAATACATTCACAAAGACCAAATCCATGACATTTTGTTATCTTCTATCAAAACTCCACAGTGCTTTCTTCAGAGAGCTCTGCAGGGTGATTTCTGAGGGCTGGGTGATTTCTGAGCAACCCCTTCCAACCCAAACAATTCCTTTTGGGATGTTTGAGCTGTCCTGCCCAGGCCCAGCACCCTGACCCTCCCCTGAGGGCTGCGGGGCAGTGCTTGTGCAAGTTCCAACACACACACACATCCCAGCACAGCTTTTTCTGTCCTCCTGCCCCTCTGGGAGGAAAAATTAAACATGCAAGTGTCCTTCCTTCACCTGGGAGAGACTGGGACTTGCCAGCTCCCAAGGAGTGCCTTAAATCAAGCTGCCTTTTCTCACCCCCCAGCCTGGCTCTGAGCAGTTCCAGCCCCAGCACTGCACTGACCTGAACATCCTTTGATTCAATCCCTGGCAAAAAAAGACAACAAAGGGGAAGAAGGGGCTTCAGAGAATCAACCACGTTCTCCACTAAAGAGAAGAGAAGTCTGAAACGCTTCCCTCAGAGCAGACTTTTGAGGGAAAATGACAGTTTAAACGAAATCCTTCTTCTGTCTGTGTCTGCAGCAGCACTGGCCGCTCTATTTCAGGATCACAATCTGCAGGTTCCTTTGGTCTGAAATTCCTCCTGTCATCTCAGCTCTTACTCTTCCCTCCAGCTGTGTGTTTCACAAACCCAACATCACAAGCCCCTGGCAGTATCCTCCTTAATTAGCAAAAAGCCACATCCCCAGATTCCCCCCTCCTTTTTAAACATCAAGCTTCCAAAGTAAAGTTTCCTGGAGCTGTTCAGATGGAGCAGGATAAACATTTGCTGAACTGATTGTTAACACTCAGGCTCCAACAGCACCAGGAGATGGAATGCTGGACAAACAAATAAAGCCAATTTGGGGTTTAAAAACTCAGTGTGGGATGAATTAGTCAGTGGAGAGCTCTGCTGAGAACCTAAGTAATGACCCAGGGAGGGGGAAGAACCCCTCCACAAAATGCACTCAAACATGCCCCAGTCATGACTCGGGGTGTTCACTTTATTTTTGCCAAATCTCTTTCTGGGCTTTTTTTTCCAGTGGCAGCAGGTTCTAAATGGGAAGCTCTCATTCTCCATGAACATAACAGGGTGAATCTTTGGGGACCTCTGGCCTCTCTCTGGGCAATGCAGAGCAGTTTTATGTGTCAGAGCTCGCTCCTGGAGCTGGCAGCAGGAAGGATGGTGTTTGTCAAGGCAGCATTCCCACAGCGAGCAGCAGGGCTGCTGCACCAAAAGGAAACAGCCAGGCACCTCCTGGCTCCTCTCTCCTCTCAATCAGAGCTGAGGAAGGGGGACCCACCCTCCTGGACACGCAGAGGATGTGGAAATGATTCTGTTTTCTTCCCTGAAACTCCTAACGCTGTAATTTTGAGTCAGCCTCATTTTAAGCTGAGTATGAAATTTTAAGTTATTTCCTTCCTTCAACTTCTTTAACCCCTCCACTGCAGAAGGTGCAGGGTGAGCCCAGCCACGCTGGCACAGCTCCCTGGGACCCAGAGTCTGCAGACTCCCATCCATGGAAAACCACCCGGGCTCCCCTTCAGCCTCCACAGCCACAGGGAAAATCTCCTCTTTTCCTGTCTCCTCACCAAGGAGGGACAGCCTGAGGCTCCCCAGAGTGCCCCAGGGCTCTGAGTGCTGATGGAGCCAACACTTGCATCCCTCATCTGCCTCTCCAGCCATTTCAGCTGCCTTTGTCACACTGCTGCACGAAGTTCCCCAGCAGAAGATTTCTGTCCCAGACTCTGGCTCTGTTCAGCCCTGAGCTGATCACCAGGGAGGCAGGGGATGGCAGTGCTGCCTCCCCGAGCTGCCAGGCTCCCTTCAGGTGAAGCACACTGAGCTGGCTGCCTTCAAACCCTGCAGATTTGGGAGGCAGGATGCAGAACGTGGCAGCTTTTCATCTCCCAGCATCCCAGAGCTTGCCTCTCTCCACTGACGGCTCCAAAAAGCAGCAACTGGAAAAGCTGAAGAGCCAAAAAAGCATCTGCACCACTCTGCCCGTTCTGGCTCCCTGCAGCTGCCTCTCCAGCCCAAATTTAGCACCTCAGCTTCCAAACCACTGAAGGGATGCAGCAAGGTCTGAAAGTGGGGGCTCCACATTCACAGCAGCTTCCTCTGAGCACAGATTCCGAATTCCAGGCTGGAAGGGAAGGGATGGAGGTGCAGGAGGGAGGGGAATGTGTGTGGTGAGGTGCTCCAGGCTCATTCCTGATGAGCCACCAGGATTAGAAGTGAATATTTTATGGATTCCAGTCCTGACACGTCACAATACATCAGTGTTAACATTGTGCCATTTTGCATTTGAAAAATGGCACCGGAACCTCAAAAATTATAGAAATAGATCCATAATTTCACATTTTGTTCTCACCAGTGAGCCATCTGCCACCTAATAGACAATTATCTATTTGGGCCTGGTATTCTAAGCACTCTGGGTCTCAACTGATTTATAGCAGAGACTTCCAAATTTATAACTTAATTTGCTGATTGCTCTTTCTTTCCTTTCACCTGCAAGTCACTTGTTACTTTGGAGAGTTTCAGCTGCCCAGCCAGACAAGTCTGAATTAAAATCAACTAGAAACGACAAAACTGAACTCTGAAAACCTGCACTATCATTTTCACCATTTAGATCCTTATCTCTTCCTGTGCTTTGCTCCATCCAAACCCAAAAAGGACCTGGCTTTCAGCCCACCTGTGTTTCACAGAGGCAGCAGCAGAACAAAAAGCATTTGGAGGATGCTGTGATCCAGGTAATGAAGAAACAGGTTTCAGGATAAAAACTTGACCAAGAAAGTGTTTTCACTTTGAAGAGATGTGCAAATCTTTAGCACATTTAATAACTAAGCCACTCCAAATCTCTGGGTTTATGGACTTGCAAAAAGCAGAGAGATGAGAGGGGAAAAAAAGAAGAAAAAGCTCCCCCCACCATCACTTGCCCTCCTTTTGTTAACAGGGAAGATTTCCAAAGGCAGAGCATTCCCAAACAGCTATTTGATTAGTTTTATCCATCTAGACTGGGATAATTAGTAAATGCTTAAAAGATGAAATCTAAATATACCAACCAATCAGCCCCTTTCAAGCACTTCCAAGGAACATTAGACAAAGCCATTATCTTCACAAGATAACCACTTCCGTGGCTCTTTAGCCTCCTTCCTTCAACTTCCCTTCAAATATTTCACAATAAAATATCAAAGAATTTTCCAGTTTGGGTTAAAAAAAAAAAGGAGGGCAGGGAGGGTGAGTGTAATTTTCATATTTCTTTTCCCATTGTATTCCTAACTTGTTTTTTCCCCACCTCTCTTCCCTTTCCTGCAGCTGGAAGCAGATTATTTGTGCTGTCAGTTTCAAAGCAGGACCAGCTCTTTCCCCCCTGTAACCTCCTGGCTGCCCCACGGTAGCTCTGTGCCACTTTGGGTCTTTAAGCTGCAATAATGCCATTTATTTTTCCCTGCTGTATAAATCATAATTTGCCAGATGAGAAGAAAGAAAGAAAAAGAGGAACTGTCAGTCCTGCAGGAAGAAGTCTGCCCGAACACACTGGGATAACTCATTTCTGTTTAGAATAATGGATGTATTTTTCCCTTATCAGACTTGCATAAACCTGTATAATTCAGGATCTGCAGAAAAGGTAATGAAACAGCATCATGTTTATTTTGTGTTGCTGCCTTTAGTATTATCACATGGAGATATAAATATCCAGGCAAACAGCAGGGCAGAATGCTATAAAAAGGCTGGAATTCATTTGAAAAGCTTTCATAGAAAGCTGAGCAACTTCTCAGGTTACTTCTCCGGGCCCGTGTCCCCGGTAATGCTTTTATGTAACAGCAAAATGATAACAAAAAGGCTGTGTGCTCACCCCAGTGGATGGAGATGTTCCATTTAGGCAGACACTGATATCCAGAGCCTTCCTCTGGCTGGCTTTAAAAGCAGAAGTGCAGAGCAGGAGGAGCTGCAGCTCCAGGGACGTTACCAAGCAACTCCCACAGATGGACACCAACATTGATAATCCATCCTAAAGTAATTACACTTTATAATTAAAGATTACAGGAAATCCAATAGATCCCAACAGGAACTCCAGCAATTTCAAGGCAGGCTGGCTAACCTGCCTGTTTTCCAGCAGCCATGTTCTGTCCTGCTGGAATGGAGCACTCAGGGAGCTGCAGAGATTTCCATTTAATGGGCCTTCAAACGCTGCCAGCACCTTGGGATGTGGTAATCCAACATCCCCTCTCTCCTCCCACCTTAAATCAAACTCATCCTTTTAACTGATGGCAAAGGGGTAAAACCTGAGCCTGTCACTCCAAAGGAAAGCCAGGAGAGCACCAGCCCAACTCCAGCTCCAGCTCTTTCCTCTCCACTGGTGACTCTGACACATCCTCTGGGCAGCTTCCACTGCTGCCAGAAGCTAAAACACACTCAGCCCTTTCCTCCCAGAGCCTGGCAGGGTGGAAATATCCAGAGGGCACTGGACACAGCAATGTCCAGAGGGCACTGGACACAGAAATGTCCAGAGGGCACTGGACACTGTGAGCCTGAGCTCTCTTGGTCCATCAGGGTGCCCAGAGCAGCTGTGGCTGCCCCTGCATCCCTGGCAGTGCCCAAGGCCAGGGTGGACAGGGCTTGGAGCAGCCTGGGACAGAGGAAGGTGTCCCTGGAGCACTGGGATGTCACCCTTTCCAGGCTGGTTGGCCTCCCAGACAGCACAGGGCTGGCTCCTGTCCCCAGCCAGCTCCCTCAGAAGCAGATTTCTCCAAACACACCCTTTGAAATGACCCCCAAAGCTCAGGAAAGCCTCACCTTTCTGACACCTGCCACTGTTCTGCTCAGGTTCTCCTTGAACACAAGATGAAGGCTCATTTTCCACACCTAAAGCAGCAGCCTGGGCTCAGAACTCCTCCCTGGAGGATTCTCACCCAAAATTTCCATCCCTGTCAGCTCCTGCCTGCAAACACATCAGCTGAGAGCTCAGTGGGAGATGGCAGATAGAGGAATTGCTTGCTACAGGCAGCTTTATCTGGAAGTAAATGTAACAGAGCAATTCCAGCAACAGGCGAGTGGGGCTTTGCTTCAATTTCTTTCTGGCAAACTCCTGGCAGCTCCTTCTCAAAGCTGCATGGGTGGATTTCTCTGCCATCAGCTGCTACCACAGCTCACCCTCTCTTGCACAACAGCCAAAGACATTGCTCAGAAAACTGATCTCCATCACTGGAACAATGGGGGAATTCTTTAGGAAGTCAGAAGAAATCACCTTCCAGCCAGTCACAATATAAAAAGGTAACTTTGAAGCTCTCCCTGCTGCTCCCAGGCAGGCAGGTCACGGTGAGTTCTCAGCACAGAGCTGCAGAGCCAAGCACTCCCTGCCCACCACAATCAGGGGAAAGCAGGACTGGAAGAACTGTGAGGACAGAAACAAGCCCAGCACAGAGCAGGCCATGGCTGTCAGTGCTGGTGGCAAGGACAGAAATAGAACTCAAGAGTCTCCCTGACTCAGTCCCTGCTAGGAAAGCTGAATGGGAGAAAACAGCTCCAACCACAATTAAACTAACACCTAATTAAATTCCTAATGCAACTAGATTTAACTGTGTCAAGAGGGGAAAGAAATAAAACCCTTCTAGGGCTATCTGAGGCACTAAACCCCAGCTGGATGCAGCTGCATCTAAATCAGGAAACATGTCAGCAAGAGCAGTTGATTTTGCAGTTAGCTCTGTAATGAGATGCTGGCCTGGAAGAGGCCGACAATGGCTTTGAGAACAAATTTGCAAGTCTAGACCACAGCACAGGGTGATTTAGTGGAGAGATGAGGGAAACTGCAGCCTCCTCTTCCTTCGCTTCCCAGAATCAAAGCTTGGGGAAAATTCTGGTAGGAAAAAAAGGGATTTGTGCTCCTGGCCACCCTGACACCTCAGCTTTGTGTTCCCTGCGAGCCCCTAGAGCTGATCAGACTCAGGATATTGCAGAGCATGACCAGGCTGGCACTGCACAGCCTCACCAGCAATAAACACAATAAATATTCCTTCTGTCCTCACTTGTCACCACGCAGGCACTGCTGTCACTGGGTTTGGGGAGATGGCAGCAGAAGGCAATCCCTGAGCTCGAGGCTGTACCTGGCCAGGGGAGCTGACCCCGTGAAATCTGAGGGATGAGTTCTTCCCTGGATGGAAACTCCAAAGGTCACCTGGAACACTGCAAAAAGGATTGGGGTCGGTGTGGAAGGGCAGGTGTGACTGGGGATCGTGTGAGGGACACCAAAGTGAAGATGCTGTGGCAGCAATCCCAGAGGAAGTCAACAGTGGGGCACAGGAAGGATTGAAAACAGAAGAGGTGACACTTTAGAAAGATGAGCTTAAATTCTGATCTCCCTTGCTGTCAGCAGAGAAGGCAGAAGCAGCTCTTTGAGCAACATCTGTAAGCACAAGGAAATCAGGGATGAGATTGAAGGTCCATGTAAAAGGGGTTTGGGGTTTTTACACCCCAATGTCCCAGCTGCCTTCCCAGGCTGACTCCTGTTGTGTATTAGGAGATGATTGTCAAACACAAGTGCTGAGCTGCTGCCAGGGCTGCAGGCACACAGGACAGCAGGAGGAGCAGAAAGCCACCAGCAGCCATTGTGTGACACTGCTCTTTGCATTTTTTCAAGTCCATTTCACTCCAGGCTGGACAGTCTGGCTTTTCTTAGTGACTACTATTGCATTCCAGCACATTTCAAGGAAAAAAAGTGGGGAAAAAATTCCTTCCCTAGTAATGATGCTCCTTCAAATGTCACCTCCGAGTCCCCTCCTGGGTTTTGAGCCTGCAGCACAAACCACGCAGGAAATTCCCTGAGCTCTGAAGATTTTGGGCACTGTCTCATTCCTGCAGGCTGCCTTGAGGGCTCTTCCATTTCAGCTACTTCCCTTCAGGCTTGTACAGCACACGGGCTTTGTAAATCCCTAATTACACACAGACTACAAATTCTCCTTGAAAGTGCCCAGCATTCCAGGTGAACAGGAGCAACAGCTGAACAGCCAGGCCAGAATCCATCAGCTCCTCCCCACGCTGAGTGGGAAGGTGGATGGAAACACAAACACGAAGCAGAATTGTTTTTACAGACCTGCATTATGGCAAGGGAAGGTTTTTTCCTTTCCCCTACAGATACCATCTGCACAGAATTCTCATTTCTGGAGAGCCACAGCCCAAGGGGATGCTCAAAAGGAGCTGTAGCCATAAGTAAACCAAAACACTGCAAGGAGAAGGAAGAAAAAGAAAAGGTGTGGAAACATTTTGCTTTTCCTTTTCAAGGAAAATAAAAAAAGAAAAACAAAGTCTGTAGAATGTACTGGGCCTGTCTGTTTGACAGCCTGTAGGACAAATGTCAAACAGATCAATAATGAAAAGAAACAAACCGGAGAGGAGAGGAGGCTCGGATGTGGGAGCATGGCAGGAATGCTCAGTGGGCTGGGAAGAGCAAACAGGCTCCAGAGCAGCTGTGTGCAGCTCAGAGCATCCCGAGGCAGGGCAGCAGAGCCTCCCTGCCCGGAGCAGGAGCAGCCTGCCCGTCCCAAGGATGGAGATCGGGGTGCACCAGAGCTTCTGGGGGGGCTGCAACCCCAGCAGCCCAGGCTGCACAGCCCAGAGCTCCATCCAGCCAAGGGAATGTTTCCAAAGCATTCTCAGAGACAGAAAGTGAGGCTCAGCCTCACTCCCAGCACGTGTCAGAGACAAAAGGAACAGCCCCGTGCCAGGCTCCCCCAGATGCTCAGCTCACTCTCCCTCTCTCCATCTCAGCCTTACTCCCCCACTCCAGGCCCAGCAGCTGAGCTGCCTCTCCCCCCAGCACCCACAAGGTGTGAATTGCTTCTGACACATGGATGGCTCAGGGGCCCGAAACACAGCAGAAGCAGATGGGAGAACTGAAGGAAAGGAAGAAGGGAAGAAAAAAAATGTAAATACAGGCCAAGAGTCATCCTGCATCACTCCTGTTCTGCACTGAGAATGGATTTAGGGAGCAGGAGGAACATCTGTTTGGAAACTGCCTTTGTCTCAGTCCAAATGCTGGAACAGGAGAAAGAGGGAGGCTGAGGACTGCCAGCACACCTTGTGCTTCATCTCACACTTGGATGGCTTAGCAGGAGAGATCTGGGAGGATGAGTTTAGTTTAATGATTTCTTGCTGGTTCACCTGCTCCCCATCTGTCTTTGCAGTCCCTGCTCAGAGGGACAGATTGGAGCACTGCTGTCCTCTCCCTTTTCCAGAGCTCCCCGTGATTGGAACTTCTGAAGAGAGGAACAGAGCAATTCTCAAGTATTAAGCAGTCAGCTGAGATTAGTCCAATAATTTATCACAGGTAATAGCTAATAACAGACACGAGAAACTCACTCAGAGCCTTCCTAGAGCCACGTGTCAGAGCTGTCACCTCACAAAAGTGCTGCAAGAAATTCTTGGACCACAGTAGCAAATTTATTAGCCAGAGGCTGATAAACCCTTCCAAGAGTCCCAGAGCCCACAATAAATCATTCCAAACCAGGTTACAAACACCGGATCTCTGATGAAAATGAGGTTGGTGGGGTGGGTGTGAGAACAATGTTAGGGTTCAGCTGGCAGGATGGAGGGGCCTGGCCCTCCCCGGGCCTGACCTCCCCTCCTCAGAGGGATCAAGGCTCGGCCCTGGCACTGCTCCAGCACTGCCATCACACGGCTGTGACTAATGGACTGCTGACAGAATAAAGCAGGGAATGGCAGCTTCGGGGATCTGGGTAATAAACTACAGAAAACAGCCATAAAGGTTCAGCAAAATCAGAGGCAGGAGGCAGCTCCTTGCTCACAGACTCCACGCCAGTGCAGAAGTGGCACCCACAGAACTGCTCAGGCCTAAGGAAGGAGCCTCCACCCACCAAATCCCACCCTAACCTCAGCTCAAAACTTGATTTAAGCCTTTGAAAGCCAGAAATGAAAGAACCAAGAGAAGAGAGCTGCCTATGGCTTTGTCCTGTGCCAGCCAGAGCTGAAATCAACCTTTTGAATTATTTTGCTGTGCAGCCACTGATGGGAGTGGGCAGAGCCACAGCCAGCAGCAACGGTGCTCTGGTTGTTTGGGCTCAGCAGCACAAACCTCTGAGAGATAAGATAATCTAACACAGCCATGGTGGTTCAGCAATCCTGACATGGTCCTGGTGCTGGAGAAAGGCCTTCAGGAAAGCCAAACAGCACCAGAAATCAGCCAAGGGTTTGTTTGGGTTCATCAGCACTGAATTCCAACACAAATACGTGTCCTTCCTAGAAAACTCCAGAGAAAAATGAGGCTCAGACGGAAGGAGAGCCAGAAACACCCCCTTTCCACTGGAAGTATTTTATTTGTATTTTATCCTGCTGGCTAACCCAGGCAGCAGGAGGGTTTCAGGATGGATGAAACACGATTACTTTATAATTACCCTTTGTTACTTCTCAAAGTACACGGTTCTGCACTTCCCTCCCTGCCCAGGGAAATCATGTTAACACAATTAGAGCACGAGCCCTGCTTTAAACACAGCTGCTCGGACATTGCTAACACGGCTCCAATGCTCAGCACAGACAGTCTGCAGAGCCATGCTGCTCCACAAATCAGCAGGAGTTCTGTCACCGAGTCCCTCTGAAGGGAAGGGACACTCTCTAGGAGGAACATTCACTGTATATCATCATCCTGTGCTAGTGCTGCTGGCACGAGATGCGGCAGGATTTCTCCATCTCTTGCATTTAATATTCTTTGCAGCCTTATTCTTGCAATATCTAAGAGAGGAAATCTAACAACAGCTCTTGGGCCACGCAAGGCAAGAACTGGAGGCCAGATTAGAACTAATGAGCTCCTGGCTCCCACTCAATCCCAGCCTTTAGAACAATTAGCTCAAATAAACCCAGGAATCGTCTTCTGCTCCGCTGTCGTCTGCCCGTCCTCCCCGGTACCTCCTGAGCTGGAAAACTTCAATTGGCTTTGACAGAGGGGAGAGGTCACAGAGAAACCAAAGCTCAGTGCAAGCTGCCAGCATGGGGAGACTCCCAGAGCACCCCATGGAGCGGGGGCCAGTGCAGGGCTCCTGCTGCTCCACTGAGGAACAGGCACCAGGATCAGGATGGGGGCCTGTGTCTCACACAGGGGACACTGGGCAGGGGTGGGGGACACAGATGGACACAAGGATGGGAAGCCCCAAGCTGCCTGATGGCTCTAAGGAGGGTTCCAGCACCCAGGGCTCCCATTCCTAGAAAGCTGCACTCTGTTACCTTTCAGCCCAGGGAAGAAGCCTCAGGAACACAATTCCCCTTTCCAAACCCGCTGGAGATCCCTCCTTGGGCTCCACATGCTGCAGACACTCACTCACTCACACAGGGGACTCTGCAGCTCTGCT
The DNA here is from genome assembly GCA_013399945.1 of Ploceus nigricollis. Lineage (NCBI taxonomy): Eukaryota > Metazoa > Chordata > Aves > Passeriformes > Ploceidae > Ploceus > Ploceus nigricollis. The sequence continues at coordinate 296,242 of VXBC01001113.1, forward strand.
GTCAGCATCAGGAGATGCAGAAGGGAAGCACAGCAGTCACTTCAGCTTAGTGCAGCCTTGTGCTTTACTCACGCTCCAGTGTCCTCCTGGGGAGTGCTGGAGTGCCCAGGAGGAACAGCTCTGCTGCACATTTTCCTGCTGGGTTAGGGATTAAGCAGCGTGTGCCCATTTCACAGAGGTGCCACGATGGATCTGCCCTCAGGAACAGAACAATAAGTGTCCTGCTTTAATTACCAGGGGGTGCTCTGCCCCGTTAGGCAGGGTACAAATGAGTGCCATCCTGTCCCATAAAGAGGGGATGTTTATTATCCAGTCCTCCAGCACAGCTCCCACTGTGCTCTGTCTCCTGCCATGCTCTGGGTGCATCGTGCACAAAGCCCTCCCATTATGTGCAGCTCACAGACACCGCTGCCCACGACAGCTCCTCTGGAGCCCTTCCAAAATGTGGTGTCAGATGATGAACTCAAGCGCCAGGGGACCGAGAGTAAAGACAGCAATCATGGCAGCGTGTGCTCCTCATGCCAAATCCACTCACAGCATCCACTGAAAAATATTTTTCTGGGGAATGTAAATGTAGTCTCTCCCTTAAGTTTAAAAATCAGAATGCTCCCAGCACCAAGATTTCCTCTTGCCACCACCGGAGTGAATTTTCCTTCCTGCCTTCTGCTTCTGACAGCTCCATGTCAGTTTTATATTCAGGTCAGTCTCTCATTTAGTACTAAGGTACATTTCCCTTTCTCCCTCTCAGCTGTCCCATCTAAAATCTGAATTGTTTTCAATACTGGAGAACGTATTCAAAACCATCAAAATGATAAACAATCTGTACAATAACAGAATCACAGGGTAAGGCAAACATGATGGATTAGCCTCATCTGGCAAAGCCTTGCATACAGAACCAAAGGAAAGAACACTTAGCACAAAAATCTTTCTCCCATTAAGGGGCAGATTTAATCATTGATTAAAAGTTAATCATGAGCCCATAAAAATTTTGGCTGGAAAGATGGAATCTTAATGCAGGTGACTGCTTTTTAGTAAATATTTGAAGACCTGGATGTGCACAGGCCCCAGACTGATGGAGGAGCAGGGAGGTTACAGCAGGATGTTACTGACAGCTCACAGCCAGGCTCCATCCCCCATCTTCCTATCCAAAGAATTTCAAGGAGCTGATGTGTCTTTCCTGAAGTGATTCAGGAGAGTGCAGGTCCTTCAGCACAGCACATCTGTGGGCATCCTAGAAAGTCATTTCCCCACGCCCAGCACTCGCAGTCACTCATCACCCGCCCGCCAACAACTCTGCAGTGCTGGAGCCGTGTGCTGGCTGTAAGTGGCAGTTCAGAAACCAGTCTAGCATCAAATTTAGTTGTTGTGGAACAAGTGCTTTCACTGCTAGACTTGGGGAGAGAAGAGCAAATGACTGCAAATTGCAGAGCACTCCCAAATTCCAGAGTGCCCTCAGCTCGGGAGAGCTGGGTCAGAGCGAGCTCTGAGGTGTCAGTGAGGCAAACAGCTCTGCAGCACTGATCACAGCACGCTCAGCCTCCTGTGCCTCTGCACCCTACCAACAGCACAAATACATTTTTAGTCAATTAACTGTACCCCTACAGCTAAAACAGGCTCGAGGTCAGGTCTAAATTCTGTTTGCATGAATCCACCGGAGGCTACTGAAGCAAAAAACCCACTGCATGCACCATTTGTGGGATTGACACTACAGTACCCCTTTCACAGGTCCAGCAAATAAATGCATGAGGAGTGTGGAGCAAAGGAAAATTCCAGCAAGGCTGGAGCCAGCCAGTGCTTCAAACTGCAGAGAAATTCTCTCTTGCAGAGGTATTTCTTCCCCAGAGAAGGAATTACAATCCGACTGGTTTGAGATCATAATTCCACTCCACCACAGTAAATATTTTACAGAGAACCGGTTTCCTCACCCCCAGCAGGCAGAGCAAGCCTGCTGGAAGTGCCTGGGTTTCCATCTGGCCAGCACACAGGATCAGACCCTCCCCACGTGCCTCGGTGGGAAGATGTGCACGGGAGGAGCATCTCCAGCTGAACCGTGCGTGGTGCTGCTCACGTACCCAAACCACGGACGGATTACACGGCTGGCCTGGAGGGCTCAGCCCCAGATCACAGCACTGAGAGGCATCTTCTCCAAATGTACGGACAGAAATTGCACAGTGCAGGCAAAGGGAGAGGTCTGACATCTTTTTCCTGCTGGCTGTGGAAAGGAGATGGTCAGAAATGACCAATAATGGGATTCACAGCCCAGCTCAGCCTGAGAGCTGCTCTGAGCTCTGCTTTTGGCAAACTGGTGATCACAGCCCACCCCCAGGGCACCTGTGAGCTCCAGAACACCCAACCCCACACAGGTGTACCAGAGGCAACCAGCACAGAGCTGAGACTTCTCCTGGCAGGGGTCAGGGCTGTGGCAAAAATTCAGGAGAACCTGCAGCATTTCCCCAGCTCTGCCCCAAAAATGGGCAGTTTTTTCACTGTGGTCACAACAGTCAAAACCACACAAAGAGAACTCGGCAACCAACACCAAGGGGCTTTCAGCAGAAGCTGAGCTCCTGATAACAATCCTGTCTCTTGCTAATTATCTTTTAGTGATAAACTGTCAAGGAATTTGTGTTCCAAAGACTGATCTACCTGCTGATGTGCAGAGTGATGCAGGATAACTGTGTGAGTTGGTGCCTCCTTCCCCCCAGGGGCTGATTTTTGAGAGCAAATACATCTTCAGAGCTGTGTTAGAGGAGGACAGGGGACAGCCAGATGAGGCAGGTGAAGGTGGAGATGGGAGGAAAAGCCAGGATGAAGAGAACTGTACTGTGAAACAAAGAGGCTTTGGTATCATTAATCCAGAGGAAATGAATGCGGGTGTCAGACCCAAGGGGACAATCCCTGCCTGGGTTTGACACATTCCCTCATTTGAAAGGGACAAAAGACACTGCCAGGTTCAGGCACCAGGCATTCCCACACCTCAGGCATGGAAACGTGCCTACTGCACCCAAAAAAGAAAAGAAAAATGAGTAAATCTCTCCCTCTGTTCACATTTTTCTCACATCCCATGACTGAGCTGGAAGTATTTAATGCTGAACTTTCTGCTCTGGCTGGTTCCAGTGGTTGTCTTTAAGCACTGGTTGGTATAAAAATACTTTAAAGAAATGCTCTTCCCTGTCTCCCCACTGCTCCCCCACGTGTGAGATCCAGGAGTGCAGCAAGGAGCAGCCTGTTTGGCTCCATCCATCATCAGCAAAACTGTCAGCTCAGCTCCACCAGCAAAATCTTTATTACTGGTTATGATGCACAAGGCAGGAACCACACGGTCTGATTTCCTCAGATCTGAGGCTGAGTTTGCAGAGGCAGCAGTTAGAGGGGAAATAATTTTGACTTCTCCCTCAGCCAATTTGATCTGGAAATTGTTGAGAGCAAATAAATATGGAATCCCACCGTGGAATTTCTGCAGTCACTCTCCAGCTACAACCACTTCTCTTTTTTTTTTTCCTGAGCATCAGTGATTTGTATTTGGCACATGTAAAAAATCAGCTAATCCCCAAAGCCATGCCTGACTGATCAATTACACAACTAATACCTTTTCCAGAGGTCATCTTAAGAGATGAATAATCCCTTCCAAAATTTCCCAACCTGCAGCATGGGGAGATTGGTTATTTGGCTTTCTGCAGCTTTCCTGGAAAGGTCAGAGTGCCCCAGCCCTGGGCTGCCCACAGGAACACACAGCAGTGGATCCCAGACTGTTCTCCAGGTGACCAACGACCTTTAGCAGCAAAAGCTGTGCAATACAGCTGCTCTCTTTTTTTATTTCCAAGAAAACAACTGTTAACTGGCCCTGGGCTTGTCTTTATAGGTGAAGGTACCTGCACACACACGTCAGCCCAGCAGGTCCACCCCAGCCTGGCTCCTCACTCTGCAAACAGCCCCAGTGCTCCTCATGCCCCAAAGGCTTTCCCAAACAGCAATAAAATGGGAGGGGCCATGGGGCTTCCCACTCTAAACTCTGTTTTTTAAGCAGGGAAAGTCTAGCAGGGCTACAGGAGCTGCCACTCTCCACACAACAGCCAGGAAAGCCGTGGCACTGCCTCCTCTTCAGCTGAAGATCAGGCAGCTCAGAGGTGGGGGGAAAGAATGGACACCAGCTTGGATTCCTGGCTGAAATTCCTCAGACTGGAGGGTCCTGGGGAAACCAGAAAGCTCCAAGTCTCCAGGCTGGGCATCACCTCTGGGCGTCTTTGCTCATGCACCAGTTTTTCCTCCTGGCTTTCATCTGGCAGGCAGATGGGGGGAAAAATATCCACAAATCCCATCCACACCCATCCTCCCTGCTACAGAGGTGCTGACCTGTGAGAATGGCCTGAGGGAAGGCAGAGAAAAGAACAAAACTCCCAGTGCAAGGACAGCTGGGGACTCCTTCTAGCAAGTGACAGGACTGAAAGCTCTGGGGGAAGGAGGGAAAAGCAACTCAGAACAGCCAGCACAGCCACCACCTGCCCTGCTGGCATCTCACATCATGTGAGCAGTATTTGCTAATCCAAAGGCTGTATCATCACTTCTTCCTTGCAATTCTTTCTTTCTCCATCTGTTTCTTTTTATGCAGCATTTGTCTTCTAACCTTCCTGGTTTGTTTTCCTCTTGTCTTTTTGATTAACAAAAAGAGACACACCTTATCTCTTCCCCAGGCTGCACCACCGTCCCTTGTTTTGCATGTTCAGCCTCGTATCTCAGCACCATATTTGTTTCTCTCTCTCTGAATAAATAGAAGTGTAGGCACTTTTAAGAAATAAGGGCTCTGTTTGAAGAGTAATTAGCTGTCAGCATAAAACTAATATTTATGGATTCTCATCCTTGAAAACTCTAACTCTGCTACCCAGCACTGATTATGGCTGTTAGAAACAGATGGGGCTGAATCCATACAGCTTGAAATAATGCTATATTTAAAAAATAATTAACTCCAAATGAAGGACTGAATGCCACTCGCTTCCCCTAAATTTGATTTTTCAATTTGATTTGTTTGCACAGAGTGGAAGCTGGGTTATTGCCGGGTATGTCATGCTCCCCGGCACACCTTGGAGGTGGGAATCTGCAGAGCCCCAGGCACACTGAGGGCTGGGCACTGGAACATTCCAAACACCCTGCAGCAGGAAAGGCTGGATCCCGCCTGGGGCCATACAGGAACCCAGCACCCCTGGGTGTGCTGTGTCTGCCTGCCCGGCAGAGGAATTGGAATTTCACCGGCGGTGCAGCCTTTGTTTTAGTGCCTGACAAAGACACCGGGAGGGGAGCTTTAAAAACTGTTTTCAGATGCAGGTTGGAGAGGATGACAGCCCACAGCACGTTATTCCCTGACTTGATCCTCCCTTCAATCCGGGGCAGCGTCGTCGCTGGATGCCTGCACCTCTGCGAGAGCACAGACCCAGGAAATTTATACTCTGCTTAATTAAATCTGTGCTTTTTACTTATTGGCACCTCTTCCGAGAGCAGAATTCCCTCCAAGTCAGTTATCCATCACGGCGAGGGATCCGACAGCCACGATGGAATCCCACACAAACCTGCTTAACTGGGTCACAGCCTGCTCCGTGTGTCTGCGAGGCTGCTCCACGCACGAGCTGGAGGCTCGGGGCCAAAGCCTCCCCTCGCCCTGGCAGCCCCCCCAGCGGGGCTACCCCGGCTCAGAGGGGTCAGCTCCCAGCAGTGGGTGACAATTCCAGCGCCAGTCCCACAGGGACAGAGCCTCCTGCTCCTCCCCGACTCCTGCGTCCTGTCCCTCCATCCCCCTGCACCAGCCAAGTTCTGTCATCTCCCGGTTTTTGTGCAAATCTGACCCCCCCCGGGATGGAGATTCCTGCACAACCAAAGACATCTCCCACCAAGCGAGGTTCTTCCCCCCATAACCCTTTTTCCCCTGAATAACCAAGCTGAAATTTACATTTTGCTAATTTCGGTCACACCCCACCAGCCAGCCCCGGGTGAGTGGAGGTGCGTGCTCAGAGACAGGGACACTCTCTTGGAAAGGGACATCCCGATTCCTGCCACCCTCCTTGGGAAAAGGAGGGAGCAAGGGACCTTGTGTGAGAAATGGGGGCGAGGCTGGGGGGGTGACAAGAGTGGGGGCAATGAGGGGGGACATGGCTGTGAGGGGAGGTGATTGCTGACTGAGGGGGGACATGGCTGT
>VXBC01001113.1:307898-330536 GCA_013399945.1 Ploceus nigricollis
CTCCCGGGGAACAAGCTCGGCGCTGACAGAACAAGGAGCCGTCTCCCAGCTGGAACATCTCTGACACTCCACGGGGCCGTGGAGCCCAGCCTGGGGCTCAGCTCTGCAGCCTGAGCTCAGCACGCTGCTGGGAACAGAGGCTGCTGCTGCTGGGATGGATCCTGGCTGTTCCCACCTGTGCTCCAGCAGGGAATGTTTGGGGAAGGGTAAAGGGATGGATCCTGGCTGTTCCCAGGCAGCCCTGCCTCTCCTGTACCCCAGCAGGGAGTGTTTGGGGAGGGTGAAGCTTCCAAGGCTGCTGTTCCTCCCCTGCGAGGTGTTATTTCATTGCAGCTGCCCCTGGTTTATCTCATTGGGATCAGATCGAGGCAAACCCAGATATTTAAACCTGGCTGAGCCATTCTGCAAACACCAGGCCTAAACTGGGAGCAGGGCTGATCTCTGCTGTGGGGAGAGCGAGCAGAACAATCCCTGCTGACCTGTAATGACTCAGGACGGGAGAAGCCTGGGTGGTATCGATTGTTTGAAGGCTTTGGAAACACGAGCAGAGGGCAGGAGGCTGCGAGAAGCCCGGGTAATTAAGGCAGCTCGTTATCTGCTCCTGGACATGGACTGCAGTGCTGCTGGAGGAGCAGGGAGCGAGGGGAGCCCTGCCTGGCACTTTAAACCACGTGCTGAGGGACTGCCGGGATCCTTTGGGCTGGAATTATTGAGACAAAGCACCAGAAAGGCTGAACTGTGATGGTGATCCAGCCAGGGCAGTGCCACCTGTGCAGGGTGGAACCCGGAGGAATTCAGCCAGCACAGCCTGGGGCACCGAGCTGCAGGGAAAACTGATGGACACCGTGGGAAAGGAAGGGTAAAGGTGAAGAAAGATGTTCTTTGGAGCAGCCTTTCTCCTCCTCCTCCTTCAAATGGTCCCCTCAGCACCTCTTGTGTTGCCAAGGAGGACTTTTCCAGGCTGGAAGTTACAGAAATGGATAAGCTGGAAGTGGGGCTTGCCCTGATTTCACGTGGAGAATTTCAGTGAGCTAAACCTGCAAAAAAAGGGTTCCTAACCCCCCCTGTGCCAGTCAGGGTGAATGGACAGTGCAGAGGAAGCAGCTGCCTCACCTAAAGCCACAGAAATGCTCCAGCCACATGCAGAGCACACAAATGGGGTGTTTGGTCCCCCAGAGCTCTGGATTCAGGGGCACCATCACACTCTGATCTGCAGGTCTGGCTGCTCTGCTTTCAACTCCACATTCCTACACAGGAGATATGAATTACCTGAATTAAGAGTCACACTTAGGGATGCACAGAAGCCTTGCTGAGAATTCCAACAGTTCTCTGCAGGCAGGAGAGAGACATTTGCATGTTGTAAACCCCATCACCTCAGCCAGACTCGTGTTCCATCCCAGAAGAGGGGGAAAAACCCATTCACATCTGAGATAACAACCCATTCTGAGTCCCTCACACCAGAATTGTGTAGGAACAAGCTCTCACAAGAGGAGGAATCTTGCTTGATTATGGTAAAGGTCTACATCTCAGCAACCTTACCTCCTGTGTGCCAGGGAAAATATCAAAGATGCTGAAAAACAGAAAAGCAGAAACACAGCAGAAGGTGCACGGAGGAGAGAGCAGGAACATTCCTGGTTTATTACTTTCCTCTAACACCAGGTGACTAATGGAGCAGGCTGCTGGGTTTTTTTTTTTCCTGTTTTTTCATTAAAATCAGCATCATCAGAATGCCTGTGCTCCATTTTGCCCTGCTTAAAGAAGGAGAGGGCCAGAGGAATGCCGTGAGTTTGTTCTTGTGAATGTGGAGCAAGAGCCTATTTTAGATGGCTTCAGAAATAAGATCCCAAGTGGGAAAGGTCTAAGAATAATTTTCAGCCAAAGACTTCACCTGGCAGGAAATGCAGCTCAGGCAAACCAGGCCCAGAGATAAATCAGGGAGGAGCTTGGTGAGAGCAAAACAAGCCCAGCTTTTCCCTGGGTGCCCAAATCCCCCTGTGGGGCCAAACCCCTTCCAGCTGCTCCTGCTGAGCTGCAGCAGCTCCCTGGCAGGCCCTGAAGCACAGAGAGGGTTCTCTGCAGCCCAGAAGAACTTTTCAGTCACCTTGAGGGTGAAGTTCATCTGTCCCAGCCTGAGCTGGGTCACTCCCAGCCTGCTGGGATGAATCACTGTCTGCACTATATTTAAACCGAGCCTGGGGAGGCCAGCACTGAGTTGTCACCGTGCCAGTCTGGTGTCCCACAGGCAAAACACGTCCTGTGACACAGCCACAGCCTGGAGGTGCCTCAGCACCAGCACTGAGAGCTCACCCAGGGGTTTTCTCTTCCAGTACCACCCAGGACCTGGTTATGGCCCTGTGCTGGTGGCACTGTGCCAGCACAGCCCCTGCTGCTGCTGGGAGAGGGGGTTTGATCCTCCAGGTCCCTTCAGAAATGTCCTTTCAATTTTTCCTGGGTCAGTAGAAAATGAAATAATTTTAAGGTGCTGCTGTGAAACAGGGAAATGTTTTCCCTTGCTGGTGTCTCAGACTCCTCATTCCCTGAGACCCCTTGAAGTGACAAATCTCCTACAGGCACCCACTCAGATTTCACCTTTCCTGTTCCTCCTTGAAAATTGCACACAGGGCAATGCTTAATCCACGTGAAAAACCAGAAATATCTTCCTTGGAGCAGATCCTCCCCAGCAGAGCCTGGCCAGGGCAGTGCCTTGTCCCTGTCCCCAGCCTGTGTTTGGTGAGCAGGGAGCTGCTCCAGTGCCCAGAGCAAGGGGAGAGGAGCTGTTTGTGCTGCAGGAGCTCAGTTTGCTGTCTCCCAGGGGCTGCTCCAGCCACACAGGCTGCATGCAGATGGAAAAGGCTCTGCCCAGGTGGCCAGGCTGGAACAGGAGCCAGGAGCTGGGAAAACAACAATTACAGGATTATAAAAATACCTGCCAGCTACCAGGAATGTGAGAGAGGAGTCCTGGGGCAAGGGAGAGCAAAGGGAATTCACATCTCAGGGCTGTGTCCTTCTGTCCTGGCTTTGGGAAGGAAAAATAAAAACCAAAATTTCTTGGTAAGACCTGAGGGCACACATGGTCCACACTCCAGCAATGATTTTCTGCCAGGTTTGGGGGCTCTTTGAAGGCAGAGACCCTCGGGCCAGGCTGATCCCCGTGGGGCACGAGGGACGCTGGGCAGGACGTGGGCAGGGAGCCTGGAATTGCCTGGAATTCTCGTTTTTAGCTGCCTGGGAGGGAGGAGCAGTGCCACCTCTGCAGATCTGAGGCTGGTGCTTTGTGCCAGCCATCAGTGAGCCCGTGGTGACCCTCAGGGACAGCCCTGTGACAGCAGGAGGGGGGGTTTGGGGGAGCTGCAGCAGCCAGGGGCACCCCAAGGCCGGGGGAAGGCTGAGTGTGCACAGCCCGAGGCAAACCCAGCTCAGCCTTTCGAGCCTTGCTGAACTCAGAGCCTTCCCCTAAACCTGCTCAGGGCTCTTTGCATTTCATCCTGCAGCAGCCCCGTGCTGGCCCTGGGCTCTGAGAGATGGAAGAGGAGGAATTTCAGCAGGAGACAGCAGGAAAACCCAGGGCCTGGTGGCCAAGTGGCCGATGGCACTCGGGTCACACGGAAGGGACTCTCCTCTCGACCTCCTTGCTCCCAGAAAGGACTTTGGCACCTGCTGGATCGAACTTTGGTGGGATGAGAGGGAACACAGCGCAGTGCCAGGGCTGGAGAGGCCCTTCAGAGAGAGGAGGTGATTTTTAAAAGCACGTTTAGAGCCGTGAGTGGCCTCGCAGAGCCCTGGTGGCTGGGGTGGTGGCAGTCTGGAGCTGGGCGCGGCTGTCACCGCGGGACATCTCCAGCTGAGAGCGGCTCCCCCGGTTACCGATTCTCCCCCAGCCAGGAGCTCCTCTGCAGATACTGAGCTGTGTTATCGCTCCAGCACCTCCCTGAGAGGCCCAGAGCAGACCAAGGCCGAGCTGCTCGGGGCAGGCAGCTGGAAATGAAACGCCTTCAGCGTTTGGAGGCGCCTTTACCGCTCCCGCTGCCCGGGAGGCACGGGCAGGTCGGGATGCTGAGCTGGGCATTTCCCAGCTCCACGCCGAGGCTCTGAGGGGGTTAATGGCTCGGGAGAGACGGGTTCGGTGACATTTCACCGCGGAAGAGACGGGTTCGGTGACATTTCACCGCGGCTGGCAGGGCCAGCGCAGCAGGAGCGGTGCCGGTCCGAGGGCAGGGACACAGCCGCACCCCAGCGAGGGGAGCACGGGCTGGGATGGCGGCACGGCAGAGGTGGCTGGGGACACACACAGCACCCCTGGGGCTGCTGAGGCTGCTCCCCGGCCCGGCACAGGGCACAGGGCACAGCCTCTGCCCAGAGCATCCATCAGCGCCGGCTGCGTGCCCGGGGCCACCGGGGCTGGCACCACCCGGCTCCGGCAGCCACGGGCGGCTCTCCCCGGAGCCCAGAGCTCTCCTCTGCCCGGGCTGGCTCTGAGGAAGCTAAACTGGCTTGTGTGTCTCTGTGCCGTGCCAGGCGGCAGAGGAAGGGCTGGGATTTGGGCACTCTTGCAGCTCCCGTGCCGTGGGTACGGAGGCGGGGGGCTGGAGGGAGCCGCTGCGGCCGGGGCTGCTCGGTCCCAGCCACCCCTGAGCCCAGCTCCAGTCCTGGGAGATGGGAAAAGCAGAACTGGGGAGGCTCAGAGCAGCAGGGGAAGGTGATGCACAGCCGGTGCGGCAGCCGAGCCTCTTCTGTCAGGGCTGGGAAGTGACTCCGCTGTTCCTGCCCGTCTGCTGCCCTTGAATTACTGCGCCAGGAGCTCTCCCACTTCTCCCATCGCATTCCGCAGACGTGAGTCAGGCCAGCTCGAAATATAAACGGGAGACCACAGAGGAGCAGGTGACCCAGATTCTGACAGACCTTCCCCAATTTAATCTTGATGTACAGCACCGGCCTCCGGCTGGGTCACGGTGTTTAACCAGCATGAGAAACAAAGCCCAGCCTCTCACATCCCCTGAAAACAAAGCTCTGCCTGCCCAGCACTGCCTCTTTCCACACACAGTCACAATTGGCCAAGCCACTGACCCCTAAACTCTCGTTGGATCTCATTTGATGGATCTCAGGATCCATCAAAGCCTCAAACACAAATGTCAGGGATCAAATCTGGCCCCATCCAAGAAGCAAACCCCCAGCAGAGCAGCACAGGCACACCACGGGTGACAAACCCTCCCCAGAGGCTGCAGCCGTGGCTTTGGGATTTATTTGGTTCCTCTGAGACGTGGGAAGGTGGATTAGGGGAAGCTGTGACTCCACACCTGAGCTGCTGTGGAGCAGCTGGGAGGGAGCTGAGCCTGGGCAGTGCCAGCCCCAGCTCTGTGCCTGCTCCTGCAGGGCAGGGCTGGGAGCTCCTGGTGATCCATGCTCAGCAAATATCCCTGACTCCAGCTGGACCACGGCTCAGTAAAGCTCTGCCAGAGTCACTTGGATCATCCCCTGGCTCCTGCACCAACCACGAAATTACAGGTTCCTGTTGCAGGCTCTTCATTAGCAGGTGATTTCACAGGAGCCGGGATTTTCAAACCTGAGCCGGATCTGCAGGTCCAGCAGAGTTTTTGCATCGTTCTCATCCCTCTTCCACCACCCACCTGCTGTGCTCTGACTGTTTCTAACTCACACATGAAGCTGAGTTGCTCTGAGATCGCTGACAGAAGATGCAGCTGGCTCCTGTCACTGCCCCACTGCTGTCACCCTGATAACCCCTCCCCAAAATCTGCAGCCCCTCCTTTTCCATGGACATGGAGCCTCCTCCAGCCCTCCTTGCAAACAAACCCAATCACCCAAAGAATTCTGACACCTTTTCCTGGCTTTTGAACATTTTCCTTTGGGCTGGCTGAGCCACAGCCACTTCTCTGCAGCCAGCTCTTGTTCTAGAAAGGTTAAGTGATTAGAAATATTTAGTGATTAGAAATATTTCCTGTATCTCAGGGCTGCCTCATTGCCCTGTAATTTGCAGTTTCTCTGCAGACAGATCTGCATGGATTGCAGACATGCAGGACACGATGACCTGGCAATGTTCCACAGGGCAGGGGCAACCAAAGGACATCAAAGGCAAATCCCTGCTGCTCCTGGCCACGATGGGATGTGCCCGGGCTCAGGATCCTGTTCCTACACACAGGACACTGATTAAAGCTCTGCTCTTCCCCTGAGCTGTCCGAGGGACGCTGCAAACACGGCTCACTGTCATCATTTCACTTGCAATAGGACACGAGCTTAGAGGAAGCCTCTCAGCTGCAGCTTTTTATATCTGAACTCTTTCTGGCTGAGCAATCTCAGCCTACTATTGATCCAGATGACGCATTTGATTCCTATAATTGAGATTGGAATTAAAAAAAAAGCATTTCTGTTCCTCCCAGCGAGTTTGTTTCTCACGAGTGACAGCTCGGAGCGTGCATCACTCGGGCTGCTGCCGTGGTTAAAGTGAGGGGATTTTTTAAAGGTGCAAAGCTGAGACTGCTTCAGCCCAGAAGTCAGCGATGATGGAAGCAAAACACCTGGGTGTTCTCTCACCCATGGCCTTTCCAATGTCAAGCAGCTGCTGAAGTTGTTTTCTGGGGATCATGGAATGCTTTGGGTGGGAAGGGACCCAAAAATCATCTCATTCCCACCCCTGGATGGGCAGAGACACCTTCCACTGTCCCAGTGCTCCAGCCTGGCCTTGGGCACTGCCAGGGCTCCAGGGGCAGCCCCAGCTCCTCTGGGCACCTGTGCCAGGGCCTGACCTCCCTCACAGGGAAGGGTTTCTCCCTAATATTCCATCTAATCCCACTTTCCCTGAGCTTTAACCCACTCCCCTTTGTCCTGTCAAGCAGGAATTTGGAAAGAATAAAATAGAAATGAACCCACGGCCAGCTGAGAATCAAACAAGGATGTTCCTGATGCCCCAGGCTCAGTGATCCTCCCTCGCTGCTTTCTCCTGCTCCAAGAGAATTTCCAGCAGCTGAAGTGGACAGAGATTCCCCAGTTTCACACGGAATAACCACTGACTCAGAGGAGAAAGTCTCTGATTCAAGAGCAAGCCTGGAGCCCCTCCTCTCTGGGCAGCAAAGTGAGCTGGCACTTGCTCACTTGGGATCGTTCTGTAGGTATTGCACTGATGGAGAAAGTGCTGTGTATCCGCTTGTTTATTTGCAACAAAAAGGTTAAAAAATAAAGTCTATTAAAATCCTGCACCTCTGGGACTGCCTGGGAAAGGCTTGTGATGTGACTCCAGCAGAGAAGTGATCAGCCTGCAATAATTTAGATGTTCCTGTTGCTATGGATACTTTCTTTAAGTGAAGCATACCATTATAATTTAAATTTCCAGTAACTCACAAAAAAAAAAGCACATTAAAAGTAATAAAAAATGCCAGAGACGCAACTGTTTTATTCCTTGCTGTCAGTTTTCCTCGTGCTGTGACAGCGTTGGAGAAGTGATAAAATTGCCACGTTGGAGCAGATTTAATTCTTTTACTCATTTATTCCATTAATTACACCTGGGGCTCGTGGCTGTGATCGAGGCAGGGGCCTGGTGAGGGGCTGGGAGCTGGGATGTGACACTGGGATGTGACACTGGGAGCTGGGATGTGACACTGGCATGTCACACTGGGAGCAGGGAATGTTACACTGGGAGCAGGGATTTGACACTGGGATGTCACACTGGGAGCTGGGATGTTACACTGAGAGTGAGGATGTGACACTGGGACTGGGGATGTGACACTGGGAGCAGGAAGGAGCAAAGCTCAGAGCTCAAACAAGCCCTGACAAGCTGCAGGTCCGGGGGTTGTTCAGCAGCATCAGCACAGGCAGATGCAAACAGGAAGGCACAAGGCAAATGAGTGCCTGCAGAGTGCCATCAGCCAGGCTTTCAGGCAAAAAACTTTGCCTGGAGTGGCATTGCCATCCGTGGGATGGGAGCAGCTGAGACAGAAACTGTGGCTGTGGCTGGCAGGGAGTGTCAGGAGTCTGGTGTGGAGGCTGGAGTGTCTGTGAGCAAGGAGCTGCTGCTGCTCAGGGCTGCTGGGGGCTCCTGGGGACTCTCCCTCCCTGCCCAAAGCAGCTCTCTCCAGCTGGCCCCGAGGAGAAATCTTGGCTTTACAGAAGGGAGGGATGTCAAGTCATTAAAAGCTGCAGGCAGAGGAAACCTTCGAGATGGGAGTGGAAATGGGGCCAGAGAACAGAGCCAGGAACAGCTGGAGGGAGAGCAGGGAGGTGGGAGGCACAGGGAAGGAGCAGGTAGAAGGTAATTAGTGCCCAAGTGCTGGTTAATTAACTGCCACCAGCCTCTCACTTGGACGCATCTCTGATCTCCAGCAGCAGCAATTCCTGCTCCTGGCTCTGGAGCAGCTCCTGGAGGGGTGGCTCTTGGCCTGGGCTCTGCCATGGGGCCACTGCTGGGCCCTGGCCACGAGCCCAGGCAGGGAGGGAGCCCAGGGCTCCCCATGCCAGGGCTGGGATCGTTCACCTGTGCCAGAAAAGCAGTGCCAGCTGTGCCACCAGGGCTCAGAGCTCTCCCAGCCCTTCTGACCACCCTTCTGTGACCATCACCAAGGTCACTGTCCCCTCAGCAGGGCCACCAGGTCCCTCCTGTCCCTGCAGAAGGGAGCAGCAGCAAGGGCAGCTTGTGAGCACACCCCTGTCAGGGTTTGGCTCTGGAATCCCTGCTGGTGTCCAGCTGAGCCCTTTGGAATCACCTCCCCAGGACATTTCTGTCACATCCCTCCATGCAGGCACCACCCAGAGCCACAAAAGCTGCCACACATTAAAGAGACCCCAGGGGAAATAAAGTCACCCAGCACAGGGGCTCCTAAAAACGGCAGAGTTTTTATTCCCCTCAGTGCAGAATATTCTTTACAGCATCAGGTTTTCTTAAAAAAAAAAGCCACTCCAGACACACAGAGATAGTGTTGTGAATTCCAGGATCTGCTGCTGGAGTCTCCAGGGAAGGAGAGAGGAATCCTCACACTCCAGCCCAGGTTCCTGGGGAGAGCAGAGCTCCTGGGCTCGGGGCTGGCTCCAGCCACTGCTGGGCTTCTGCAGCAGCTCCCTGGCCTGCAGCAGCTCTGCTGGTTCCTCCCAGCCCAGGAGGCTGGTGCTGCACACAGGATCCAGGGAGGCACAGGCACAGCCCTTCCAAGATGAGAAACTGCTTTGAACACCACTCTGCAGGATGCACAGAGCACAGGTTCTATCAGAGACGTGATGAGTCAGCTCCACGAGTCCTCAACACCTTCTCACACTCACACTTGGGGGGGAAAAAATATCTCAAATCTAAGTCAGAGTCACTCAGCTGCTTCCTAATGAATTCTTCCAGCTGACAGAGAGGGTTTTTTCCCTTCCTGCAAGCAGTTTTAAGGGAGTTCTAAAGAGCTATCTGGGGAATGAATTAGTGCTTCAAACCCAAGTTACAAATCTATAAAACAGATTAGTACACTTCACATAAGGCCACAAACACTGTGAGGTGTCAGTGAGACTATTTAGGATCGTTAAACTTAATCTTTTAGTTAGCAGAAGCTTTGTACCTCCACTGCTGATTTTCAGTCCCAGGGGTAGATGGAGCTTCCTGAGCCCCCTGGGAGCTGTGGCTGTCAGGAGAAGGGGTGGGAGCACCACTGGGAGGGGCACCTCTGCTACCTGGGCAGCCAGGTACTGCTCCTGCCTGATCCCATTCCATCCACTGAGCAACAACCACACGGCTTTGAGGCAGGAGCAAGTCCTGGGCAGGCAAACCTGCTGGGCCAAGCTGGGAACACGGATCTGTGCTCCTGCTGGTCCTCCCAAGCTGCCATTTCCAGCAGAATTTAGCAGAACAAATCCTTCCTCCCTGGTGGTTTTAAAGCCAACGGAGCTTTGGGATCTCGAGTGGCACCAGAGGTGAGGGGTCAGCTTGGAGCCAGAGCTGCAGCATTGCCAGGCTGGTTCTTTTTGGGTAAATAGCTTCTGAGGAGAGGTTCCAGGCACTGCTTACCTTGACAATTCGGACCATTGCTTTCAGTTCAAGTTTTAAAGTGCAAAACTTCGTCGAGTCTTTGGGTTAAAAAGCGTCAGTTCCCACAGGAGCTGGGACCCGTGGGGTGACTGACAGCTGTGAGAGTGCCACAGACACTGACACAAAAGCACCAGCTCTGCTCCCTCTTTGATTTCACACTGTCAGCAGCTGCTGCAAATCCCCTCCCTGGCCAGGCAGGTGATGTGCTGTTCCAGCTGGGTGGATTAGTAACACCCGGAGCTGCGTTTGCATCCCAGCCCTTTGTGGGGGATGCTCCAGGGGGGCTTTGGTGGTGCCCAGGCTGCCTGCAGGAGGAACAGGCCCTGCTGCAGCTCCTCCCATGGTGTGCAGATGCTCTCCACACCTCCCAGGAACACTTGTAAACTGTGAATAAATACGTCCAAGAGCATCTCGTGGTTCAGGTAAAAGCAAGGTATAAAAATCCGCGTTAGGTTTCTGAAGCTTTGGTCTAAACTGGGCTGTGACATCCTCGGAGCTGCTGAGGAGCCCTGGGAAGTTCCCTGCTTCCAGCAGGACCCAGGCCAGGGGCTCAGAGTGGTTTTCCTCTCTGGCTGCTCTGCCCTCAGAACATGAACAGCTCGTCCTTCTCGGCCGCGCCGGGGTCGATGCTGTCCCAGCCCACGGGGGACAGAGTCTCTGCACCCTGCATGTCCTGAGCTGTCAGCCCCGTGTCCAGCACCTGGGGGTTTGTTCTTGACTGGGCCAGCCTGGGGGGCACAGAGACACAGGGGAAAACATGAGGAAAGCACAGAGGAAAGCACAGAGTAAAATAAACACAGAGGAAAGCACAGAGGAAAATAAACACAGAGGAAAGCACAGAGGAAAGCAAGCACAGAGTGAAACAAGCACAGAGTGAAACAAGCACAGATGAAAATATAGAGTAAAGCACAGAGTAAAGCACGCACAGAGTAAAGCACAGAGTAAAACAAGCACAGAGTAAAACAAGCACAGAGTAAAGCACGCACAGAGTAAAGCACGCACAGAGTAAAATAAACACAGAATAAAGCACAGAGTAAAATAAACACAGAGTAAAGCACAGAGTAAAGCAAGCACAGAGTAAAGCCCAACCCCACTCCTGCTGCAGCCCCACGTTCCAACACCCTCCCGTGGAATGGAAACACTCAGGAAGGGGGAAAAGGCAACAGGGGAGCTGGCACAGAACACTGACAGCACTCCCAAGCCTGCTGCAGCTTTGCTGCTGGCTTCTCCCAGCACTTCCCCTGCAGGCATCCCGGGAATGCGCAGGCTGGACCTGCCATCCATCACCGGCCTGGCAGAGCAGGGCTCTCCTCCCTGGAGCCATCCCTGGGAGCTGCTCCCAGCCCAGAGCAGTGACTCAGCTCTGCTGCTGCTCTGGCTGTCCCTGCCTCAGGACAGAGAGGGCTCAGCTGATGTTTCACAGCCCCAGCATCAGCCGGAAGAGCTTTTCACCCCAGATGTTCCACAAAACCCAGCAGCCCCAGTTTGTTGCTGTGTGATTTGAATCCCCCTGTGAAAACACTGCAGCACAGGGGCTGAAGGTTCACTCAGACATTTGGGGCTCCATCCAGGGGAGGCACAACCTCAAAACCAGCCTGAGAGGAAGCCCCAGTTTTTGATAAAGAAGAGACATGTGCAGGGGTGATGATGTGGCAGGAATGGCTTTGGGAGTGCTGCAGGATGAGCAGCCCAAGCTCTGAGTCACCAGAGGGCCGAGGGAGATGGGACAGCTCAGCATGGAGCAATGCAGAGCAAAGCCCAAAACCAAGCACATCTGCTGCAGCCAGGGGGGCAGGGAAACAGAGAGGGCAGGACATAAATCAGCCTTTTTATCAGCCCCAGCCTGGGACGAGGCTGCCGGGGAAGGGGAAGCTGTAAATCATCCCTGAGAGCCAAACAGGACCCCAAGGGCTGAGCAGGAACTGCTGCAAACCCTTCTCCTGCCTCACTCCCTCCACCAGCACCTCCCAGCCCGAGGGGGAGGAAGAGGAGGATGGGACCCACATAAAACCACACCAACCTGCCAGAACAGGCAGGAAAACCCAGCCGAGAGGAAACGGGTTTGTTTGGCTTTGCTGGATTGCTCAGCAGGCACGGGCAGGGAAACCTTTAATTTGGAGTGGAGAGAGGAATAAAGCCCATGAACTGATGGCCACACACCCTGAATCTGTGGGCTGAGGAAGAGCAAAGCCCCCAGTGCCAGAAGCTGGGACCAGCAGCCTGGAGAAGCCTCGGTGAGTGGGAGCAGACACAGCAACTGCTCGGGGAATTAAATTCCCCGTCACACACTGCCTCTCTCCACCCTTAAAAGGTTGTCAAAATATTTGGCTTCTCAGGCAGCCTTAAAGCCTGTCCTTCAATTAGCAGCTGAGGCAGTGATGGGGCAGCTGCCTAGGTCAGATCACAGCCCTGATGAGATTAAGGAGCATTATTAAAAGCCAGTCACCAGTCAAGTCCCAGGGGCTGCTCCCCTTGCTGAACTCAAGGCAGTGATGAGAATTACCTTGAAAACGCCTCGTCGAGACCATCATCCATTTCCTTTGTGAGGAGATAAAAAGAGAGACAAGTAGTTGCTAAGAGAACTGCATAAAAGTGTATTTAGAGATCTGGCTCTGCACTCAGACAAAAAAAATACCCGTGCCTATTGGGTTCTGAGTGCCTCAGTCACCTCCTCTGCAATCTGCCTCCTCTCCAGGGGAAAAGGTGAACTTCAGGTGGTCCCGGGGCTTGGCCCTTCCCTCCATCCCCAAACAGGCTGACTCTGCCCCAGCTCCATCCCAGGGGTGGAATCACCAGCCCCCACTCTGCCAGCTCTGCATGTCCTGCTCCCAGCAGGGACCTGGACACAGCTCCAGCAGCCCCCTGGGGCTGTCCTGGATCAGGATCAGGAGAGCAGCTCTGCACTGGCACAGCAGGGACAGCAAAAGCAGCTCTGGGACCCTGTACCTCTGCCCTGCTCCCAGGGTTTCCCAGGAAAGCCCTACAGCTGCCTGGGAGAAAGCTTTTCCATGCTCTGTGTGAGGGCTCTGCTGCAGCCAGACCAGGCTGTTCCCAAAATCCTGTGCTGCACTTACAGACTTAATGCAATTAATAAGGGAAGTATGAAAACTCTGTGAGCAAGGAGGGATTGGAGATTGCTGATAAGCCTCCAGGATCTGCTTTAGCCTTAGGGCTGATCTTCAGGTTTAACCTGGAAAGCCTCAGGCTCCAGGCAAAGGCACGAAGCCTGCAATTCCCCAAAATCCAGCAGGCAGGGGTCTCCAGAGAGGGGCTGTGCTGGGGACAGACCCCAGGGCAAGAGGGGCTTCAAGGGCCAGCCCCAGCCTGGGGGGGTCAGAGAACCATGGAAGGGTTTGGGTGGGAAGGGAAATCCCTTAAATCCCATCCCATTCCCAGCCCTGCCATGGCAGGGACACTCTCAGTGCTGCAGCCTGGCCTTGGGCACTGCCAGGGATCCAGGGGCAGCCACAGCTGCTCTGGGCACCTGTGCCAGGGCCTGCCCACCCTCCCAGCCAGGAATTCCTTCCCAAAATCCCAGCCAACCCCAGCCTGTCCCAGTCTGGAGGGGAGGATGGAGCACTGGGCTCCCTGATGGATGCACACCCAGGGCTGCAGCATCACTCTCCTCTCAGGGATCCATGAAACAATTAAACCAGGGGACTGAGGATGCTCCAAGAAGCCATCCCAGCTCCCACAGACACCAACAGGAGCAGGGAAAAACAGGACTAACAATGAGCTCTAACCTGGTTTAGAGTCACTAACAATGAGCTCTAACCTGGTTTAGAGTCACTAACAATGAGCTCTAACCTGGTTTTAGGGAGCAGGAACCAGAAGCCATCAAGGCCCTGATTTCTGCCCCTGAAATCACAGAGCACTCAGGTGGTGTCAGTTAAGTGCCAAAGCACTGGGAGATGCTGCTCCAGAACAGGAATATTCAATTTCCTGGCAGCAGCATTTCTCACAGGGCTTTGCCATCCTGTTCATTTACCCCCCAAGCACTGAACACTCCTGGATCATGTGGAGCTGTGAGGCCTCCCTGAGCAGCTCAGGCACCCCAGAGCTCCCAGTTCAGCCCAGAGCAGCCCTGGGATGGGAGCTGGAGCCCTCCTGGCTGTGCCTTACCCACACCACGTTGTTGTTGACCGAGGGGCTGGGCCCAAAGCTGCTGTTGTCCAGCTCTGGGCACTCCGTGCTGCTGCCCAGGGGGGATCTGCCAGGGTCCTCAAAATCCAGCAAGTTCCCCATGGCTGCTGCTGTGGGCAGAGCAGAGAGACAGTGAGGGGAGAGGAACAGGCACAGCCAAACCTTTCTGCAGGAATCACTTCCCTGCCAGAGTGGAATGCAAGGGCTGCATCAAATTCCTGCAGGATGGCCCCAGATCTGAGCACTGAGGAGCTGCACCCAGGTCAGGCTCCCGAGGAGCTCCCAGTCCCTCCTGCAGCCTTTGGGAAGGCTCCTGGGTGCCCACTGATGCTCAGAATGAGCCAGAACAGTCCCTGGGCAACATCCTCAGCTCGGCCCACATCTCACAAAGCTGCACCAGTTTTTATAGGACTGAGGGCACATCCTGGGTGGAGTTCAGACCCTGGGAAGCCTCAAACTCTCCCCAGCAGCCTGCCCTGGGGAGGTGCAGGAGCATCCCAGCTCTGGAGCAAACCCCAGGGAGGTGCTGGAGCTCAGCCCAGCAGCCATGGCAGCCCCAGGCTGGGCTGACCCCACCGTGCCACCCTTTGGGAGAGACTCCTCCAGTCCTGAGCCCTCCCAGGAAGAGGCAGGACGTGCCAGGCTGGAAGCAAGCCCAGTTTAATGCTGTTTTTCTCCGTGCCAAATCCTCTTATCTCAGTGGCCAGCATGGAGGAGGGATGAGCCTTCTGTCCCACTTCTGCCTGCCCTGCACCTCAGGGCAGCAGAGGAGCCAGGGCCAGGCCTGAACTGTGAGGGGATTTATGATTAAACTGCTCTCTTTCACACACCTCCCCTTCCTGAGGGCAGGGGCAGTGTCTGGGGTCTGACACAGCCCCAACACCCAGCTGGGGACCTGCAGGGCCAGGCTGGGCTCTCAGGACATCACAGCCACAGCCATCACAGGCCAGGAGGGGACAGGGCTGGGCTGGCAGCAGGGGATGTTTGAGGGGAGAAGGAAGCACTCAGCTAGCAGCCAAGAACTCTGAACTGCTGCTCCTCCTGGCCTTCAGAACCCTCCCAGGAGCTGTCTGGGGACAATCCCTCAGGGACAGTCCCCTGCCCTGCTCAGGGACAGACCCCCATCCCTTACAGACAATGCCCCACTCCTCAGGGACTGTCCCCATCCCTCAGGGACAATGTCCCACCCCTCCGGGACAGTCCCCATCCCTCAGACTGTCCCCTGCCCTGCTCAGGGACAATCCCCCACCCCTCAGGGACAATGCCCCATCCCTCAGGGACCGTCCCCCACCCCTCAGGCTCTGCTCTGGTGGCTCACGTGTGACAGGATGGGCAGGAGCTCCTGAGCCGGGGCTGCTGGTCCCCTCTGCTGCCAGGATGGACCTTTCCCTCTTCTCCTTCTCTGCAAAAGAGGAAATCCCATCGCTGGCTGGGAGCTTTCGGGGAGGAGGGCCGGGGACAGCTCGGCCAGGCCACCTGTGGTGCTCCTGTCACCTCAGGGAAGGTGAGAGCAGAAACCCCAACATGGCGGCGCTGTGAGGGCCTCAGGGAAGGAGCACAGCCACGGCCTGGCTGGATTTACGAGGCTGTCCAAGGAAACCTGGAAATCTGGGAGGTGTGAAACACCAAAATGAGCCCCTGAGGGCGAGGAGGGCACTAAACTCACCTTCCTTCGCTGCCTGCCAGAACTCAAAGGCGATCCGGAAGGCCTGGGCCACGGTGAGGGTGACGGCCTGGGCCTGGGGAGCAAGAGCAGGACAGGCTGACACCTCTGAAATCACTGAAATTACTGAAATCAATCACTGACACCTCTGAAATTACTGAAATTAATCACTGAAACCTCTGAGATCACTGAGATCACTGAAATTACTGAGATCAATCAGTGAAACCTCTGAGATCACTGAGATCAATCAGTGAAACCTCTGAGATCACTGAAATTACTGAGATCAATCACTGAGATCAATCACTGAAACCTCTGAAATAAAATCAATTAAATCACTGAAATCAATCACTGAGATCAAAGACATCACTGAGATCAATCACTGAAACCTCTGAAATAAAATCAATTAAATCACTGAAATCAATCACTGAGATCAAAGACATCACTGAGATCAATCACTGAAACCTCTGAAATCACTGAAATTACTGAAATCAATCACTGACACCTCTGAAATTACTGAAATTAATCACTGAAACCTCTGAGATCACTGAGATCACGGAGATCAATCACTGACACTTCTGAGATCACTGACATCAATGGCTGAAACCTCTGAAATCACTGAGATCACTGAGATCACTGAAACCTCTGAAATAAAATCAATTAAATCACTGAAATCAGTCACTGAAATCACCGAGATCAATGACATCACTGAGATCACTGAGATCAATCAATGAAACCACTGAAATCACTGAGATCACTGAGATCAATCACTGAAACCTCTGAAATCACTGAAATCCATTAAATCACTGAAATCAGTCACTGAGATCACTGAAATCACAGATCAATCACTGAGATCAATCACTGAAACCTCTGAAATNGGCCATGGGGAGCACCCAGAGCCACCAACACCTGCCAGGATCAGCCCCTGGGAGCAGCCCTGGAGCACTGAGAGCTCAGCAGGGACCCCCAGGCTGCTCCCAGTGTGGGTTTGGGGCAGGGACACCCTCCCTGCCAGCCCTGCAGAGGAACCAACAGGGACAGAAGTGCCACTTCCACCAGGAGCAGGGCTCAGGAGCAGCTCCAGCCCCAGCAGAGCACAGGGAATGCTCCCCACANAATGAAATCACTGAAACCACTGAGATCATTGAGATCACTGAAACCAATCAGTGAAATAAATGAAATCACTGAGATCCATCACTGAGATCACTGAAACCTCTGAAATCACTGAGATCAATCAATCACTGAGATCAATCAATCACTGAGATCAATCAATCACTGAGATCAATCAATCACTGCCATCTCTGCAGGCTGCTGCTCACCTGGGTCTGAGCAGCTCCTGCCGGGCTGGCAGAGCCACCAAGCTCTGTCTGCTCTGTGTGGGACACGTCCCCAGGTGCCAGGAGGGAGGGCAGGCAGGGACAGGGCTGGCACAGCNAACCACTGAGATCATTGAGATCACTGAAACCAATCAGTGAAATAAATGAAATCACTGAGATCCATCACTGAGATCACTGAAACCTCTGAAATCACTGAGATCAATCAATCACTGAGATCAATCACTGCCATCTCTGCAGGCTGCTGCTCACCTGGGTCTGAGCAGCTCCTGCCGGGCTGGCAGAGCCACCAAGCTCTGTCTGCTCTGTGTGGGACACNAACTCTGTCTGCTCCGTGTGGGACACGTCCCCAGGTGCCAGGAGGGAGGGCAGGCAGGGACAGGGCTGGCACAGGGCTGGCACAGCCCTGGAGGTGACACACGGGACAGAGCAGCTGCTCCTGAGCGGGCTCTCCCTGCTGCCCACAGCTCAGCCTGACCCAAAGCACAGCCCCAGGGCCACCAACACCCACTGCAGCTGTCCTGGAGAGCACCCAGAGCCACCAACAGCCACTGCAGGGGCCCTGGAGAGCACCCAGAGCCACCAACAGCCACTGCAGGGACCCTGGAGAGCACCCAGAGCCACCAACACCCACTGCAGGGGCCATGGGGAGCACCCAGAGCCACCAACACCCGCCAGGATCAGCCCCTGGGAGCAGCCCTGGAGCACTGAGAGCTCAGCAGGGACCCCCAGGCTGCTCCCAGTGTGGGTTTGGGGCAGGGACACCCTCCCTGCCAGCCCTGCAGAGGAACCAACAGGGACAGAAGTGCCACTTCCACCAGGAGCAGGGCTCAGGAGCAGCTCCAGCCCCAGCAGAGCACAGGGAATGCTCCCCACAGCCCGAGCCTCCACGCTGGGTTTGTTGTGCCAAGCTGTGAACACGACAAAGCCAAACCCAGGGATGGGAGCTGCTCCCCTGGCAGCCCCCAGGGACGTGGGGGACACAGACAGGGCACAGCAGCCCCCAGAAGCCAGGCAGGGGGGCAGGGAGCCCCCAGAGGCATCAGTGCCAATTAAGGCTGGCAAGCAGGAGAGCTCATTGGGATGTTGGAGCTATTTACATCCCTGATGGAAGTGCAAATGCTTTATGGCAAAAAACCCTTAAATATGGTAATTAAGTATGAAACTCCTCACAGCTGTTTACAATTTAGGCTGTCACATCTGAATCAAGTTTAATAGACCCAGCTACTGTTGAGAATTACCCAGGAACTAAAAATATGGACTAATTATATGCCTGGGGCTGGGAGCTGTGGTGGATCCAGGGCCCCTGCCCTGGGGAGGGCTGGCTCCCAGTCTGGGAGCAGGGATCACCTCAGCAGCAGGACCTTCCTGCATTTTACAGCCCAGGAAAAAGGAAATCATTCCTAGTTTTTGCCACAAAAGGCTTTGGAGAACTTTATTTGGAGGGGGGGGTGCACTGAGCTGATGTAGCACTGAGATAATTCTTTTGGCAGCAGGAAGATTTAAATTTTAATTTGCAGAGCGAGGCTTATCTTGGCCGTGCAAGGATGGGAGCACAGGCCGAGCAGAGGAGAGACAACTTGTAGCTCCCATTATTCTCTCCCAGGGAAAAAAAACGAGCTGGGAGAGGCAGAGAATATTAACAGAGCTGTGGGGATGCTCCTGAGGACAGGCTGGGAATGTTCCTCAGAGGGGATCTGGGACATCCTGTGCAAGAGGCACCAGGGGAGGATTCCTGGGGGCAGAGGGGTCTCACCTGCCCTTCCTGTCCCCTAAAGTCCCTTCCTGGCACAGGGAGGGGGCTCAGTGCCAGCTCTGGCTCCACCAGAGACCCCAGGGCTCTCCTTGCCCCATTGCTCTCTCTTTTCACCAGGTCCCTTCCCCTCCTGGAGCACTGAAACAGCAGGGAAAGGTCCCAGGAGGGCTCAGAGCACACCCCAGACTCCTTCCCACAGCCAAGCCTCTGCTCTGAGCCCCATCCCCAGCACACAGCAGGGTCCCCTGAGGGGAGGACACAGCCCCAGCTGCAAAGATGCCACTAAAAACCCTCCAGGGAGCTTCCAGGGCAGGGCTGGGTGCCCCAGCAGGGTCCCCTGGGCACCTCCTGCCCAAGCCTCTGTGCCCAGGGGGCTCAGGAGCTGCAGCAGGGGAGGGCTCTCAGGGCTTGGTGCAGGCTCAGCTCCTCCCAGCCTCACCCCAGAGAGGCTTTTAGCAGACAAGGCACGAAGCCCTGCTCCAGCTGGGGTGAGCTGCTGGACAGCAGCAGCCTGGGAGCTCTGCCTGAGCCCTCCTGGCAGCCCTGCTGCCCCTCTGTGCCCCTCCTGCTGCCCCCTGTGCCCCTCCTGCTGCCCCCTGTGCCCCTCCTGCTGCCCTGGCTGCTGGCACTGACCATTTTCCTCTTGGTGCACAGGAAGGCGTGGCACTCCAAGCTCTCACTCAGCTGGCTCTGGGCAATGTAGGCAAACACTTTGTCGTGGGCCTTGTCTGCCGTGCAGTAGGAGATCCTGAAAGACACCAACAGCATCTGGGGAGAGGCTCCAAAGCCTCCTGGGGCTGCCAGCAGGGAGCACAGGGATGGCACCAGGCTTGGGCTGGGCAGGGAGAGAGGCCAGGGTGGGTGAGAGAGATCCATGGGCACCACAAGGAGAGGGGGGAGAAAAGAGGAGAGAAGAAGAAATGTCTTTTTCACACTGTGGGACAGGGGAGGCTAGAGAAGGGAAGATTCCAGCAGAGCAGCACCTCACACTGCTCTGCCCTCAGGAGACAGGCTCGCTCAGGTTTTCCTTGGAGAAGGAGGAAGGAGAAAGGAGCTGTTCTCAGCCTGGGATTTCATCTTCAGGCTCAAGGCAGGGAGAGGAGCTGATGCAGGGGTGCCCAGGCCAGGCTGGGATTTGCAGCAGCAGATGCTCAGGATGCTCCCTGAGCTCAGGGGGTGTGGAGGGAGGCTCAGCCTCCTCCCTGGAGCACCCCCACACCTCTGCACCAGGCAGGGGTGATGACCAGCAGGCCAGAGGAGCAGCCCTGGGGCACAGCAGAGCCCCCAGCACCCACCTGTAAATGGAGATGTTCTCGATGAGCTCGTTGGTCCTGCTGTCCCTGAGCACAATCCCTCGGGGTGACACCTTCAGGGTCACTTTCTGCAGCTTCTTTCCACTTGCTTTTGCCTTTGGGAGGGAAAGAGGGAGGGGAAGTGCCAGGCTTGTAACACTGGCACCTCCAGAGGTGTGTGAGCAGTCTGGGGCTTAAAGAAGCCTTAATTTTACCCAGAGCCTGGTGAGCTGGGAGGCTCCGAGCTGGAGGAGGGCTGGGAACCAGGGGATACCTGGAGGAGGGCTGGGAACCTGGGGGATTCAGGAAATCCATCCCCCTGAGGTCACAGTGGGACAGTGGCTGTGTTGGCTGGGAACTGCAGCAAGCTGTCCCACTGCCTTCCCCTCTCTGCCCTCCAAATCCTGGAAGGAGAACCCAGACCAGCACTGGCCACGCTCCAAACGCTGTCCCTGCCCTGATGAGGGGACCCAGCCCCGGGGCAGGCTGACTCCAGCAGCTCAGAGCTCCTCACACACCCCAGCTTATCACGGGGAGCCAGAGCTCAGCCACACGCCAGCCTTGCCCAGTGAGCCCCATCCTGCAGCCTGGGCTGCTCCCAGGGGCTTCCCCGTGCCTGGAATGGTCTGCAGTTCCACCCACAGCCCTGGAGGGGCTGGAGCTGCAGCCCTGAGCCCCCTGGAGCTGTAACCCCAATCCCTTGGAGCTGTAACCCCAATCCCTTGGAGCTGCAACCCCAATCCCCTGGAGCTGCAATCCCAACCTTTCCTGGAGCTGCAACCCCAATCCCCTGGAGCTGCAATCCCAACCTTTCCTGGATCTGCAATCCCAATCCCCTGGAGCTGCAAATCCTGGCTCCCCCCAGCTGCAGCTCTGAAACTCTTCCCCGTGGGACTCCCCCAAGGGCCAGCAGGGCCACTCAGGGCCACCTGGGGACACTCACGGTGGCCACGATCCTTTTGACAGCGGCTGCAGAGAGCTCCTCTCCCTTGGGCTGCTCCACCAGGGTCATGCCCAGGTACTTGAGGCTGAAGAGCATCCCCTCCAGCAGCGTCTCCCGCGTGTCTGTCCAGTTCTCAGGCAGCTCTGGGGACACAAGGAAGGCTCTGGGAGTCACAAACTCACAGCCACACCCCCGAGGCTTCAGCTGCTGCCTGCAGGAGGAGATGGGGCAGAGCCCCGGCTGGGGGAGGAGGCAGCAGCACTTCAGCCACGAGGTGTTCACCTGGGAGCCTCCCTGCAGCTCTCCAAGGCAGCAAAAACAAACCCCAAAACGTTTTCCACGAGCCACAACAAACAGCAGCGACCCTTTAGGAGCCACCAGTTTAACTGGAGCCCCCAGGGCAGGGCTCGGTGCCCTGACCCTGCAAAGCAGCACCTGCACAAGGAGGATAAAATGGGATTTGCTGCTAAGCCCGGGCAGCTGCAGGGACCCAGGTGAGGTAAATCATCCCCCACAGCCCTGAGGAGCCCCTTAGGAGGAGAGGTCTCTGCTCTCCCCATGGAAACCACCACGGGCCTCTTCCCCAAAGTGCTGGGGGGTTGGAAGGAGGGTTCTAAATACAGACACAGGTGTGGGGCCAAGGTGAAAGTCAGGTGGGCGTTCCTAAGGCTGAAATTCCACCCAGGAGGCACCTGGGATGGGCAGCCTGTGCTGGAGGAGGGCTTTGCCTTGAGCAGGAGGCAAAACCCCAGCCCTGGGGAGGGGTGGGAGAGACAGAACAGCCCCGAGGCTGCACTGCCCCACACCCAGCCTCCTGCAGGGCCGGGGGGACTGCAGAGCTCCCTGCACCCCTGCAGGGACCGGGACACACCCGGAGCAGCCCCCGGTGACTCAGGCAAGCCACAAACACCCTGCCAGCACTGCCGGCTGAGCCCTGGGCCAGGCTGCGGCTGGAGAGGGCTGGGAGGGGTGCCCAGGTGTGCCCAGGTGTGCCCAGGTGTGCAGGAGGGCGGGGGTCTCACCTGGCACACCTGGGAACGGCCAGGGACAGGTGGCATGCTGAGCTCAGCTGGGGTCCCAGCGTTTCTAAAAGCCGGGGGTGCTGCTTGGCCGAAGCCAGGTGGCTCCTGTGGCAAGGATGGGCACTGGTCCCAAACCCCGAGCCCGGGGACGCCCTGATGCCACCTGAGCGCCACCTGATGCCACCCGCGGCGAGGCCCTGGGCGCCCCCAGCCCCTGGCACGGAAGTGAAGCGGTTTAAACGCGGCCACCAAAGAGCTTTGGGAGGGGAAGGGCAGCGCGGGGACAGCGACACTGTCACCCAGCCGCGGGCACGGAGGGCTCTGCCAGGTCACCGCGCCTCGAGGGCCACCCCTGCCGGGGCAGCCCCCCCAGGTGTCCCCAAGCCAGCCCGTTCGTGTCCCGCTGCTGCTCATCCCGGGTGCAACACGCCGGGTCGGGCTCCTCGGAGCAGCGACAGCCACGAGTTCGGTGTCGCCTGGGGGGT
>VXBC01001113.1:367478-379669 GCA_013399945.1 Ploceus nigricollis
GCCGGAGCCTGCGGGAATGCCCAGCCGGGAAACCCTTCCCGGGGAGACTCAGCTGAGGCGGCAGCGGCAGCTCGGAGCTCTGGTAGCGTCCAGCTGCGAGACCCGGTGGGGAAACACTCCCGGGGAGACACAGGCGGGGCTCGGAGCTCCGGCACCTCCAGCTGCGNTTTTTTTTCTTTTTTTTTTTCCCCGGGAAACAAAGAAATAAAAATAATTCCTG
The DNA here is from genome assembly GCA_013399945.1 of Ploceus nigricollis. Classification (NCBI taxonomy): domain Eukaryota; kingdom Metazoa; phylum Chordata; class Aves; order Passeriformes; family Ploceidae; genus Ploceus; species Ploceus nigricollis. The sequence goes on from VXBC01001113.1 coordinate 367,699, forward strand.
GTCCGTCCCTCCCCGCCGTGTCCCCCCGCGCAGCCGCCGCGCAGCGCCCCGCCTCCCCGGCGATCACCAATCAAATGGCTGATCCCACCTGAGTGACAGCATGTTCGACCAATCGACAGCGGGAAAAGGCAGACAGATGGTAGACTGGACCAATCGCAGTGCCAGAAAGTTGAGCCCTCCTCGTGCCGTCGCGTGGCACGCCCTCCACTGTGAATGACGGCCCCGCAAGCCAATCAGAGGGAATTGCTTGTGATTGATAGCCTGTCAACCAATCAAAATGCAGATCTTGATCTCCTCCCGCGTACTGTGCTACGGACTAGTTCCCGCCCCTTGCGGTGACCGACAGCAAAATTGCCCAATGGAGGAGAAACAGAAAAATAAAAGGACAGCTCAGCCATCCATTCGGAAACGGAAGAGGGAGGGCTCTATTTCCTCTGTCACCGTAGCACCGAGGTGCCACCTCTCCCGCTTGATTGACAGCCTCGCTGGCAAATGGGCAGTTGGGGAAGGGGACACCACGTCTCAGGCGCAAAGTCAGGCAGTGACAGTTTGTGACGCCCGGTGCCGCCCCCACAGCGCGGCCTGCGCTGCCCCTCACCAGAGAGCAAAATCCCCCCCGCGGTGAGAGACGGGCCGAGCCAGCCAATAAATACCACGCGTAGCTGAGTGACAAGCGACCGGACCAATCGCAGTGCAGGATGCGCGGCCCAAAGACGGCCGGTGTTGGCGATAGGCCAATCAGAGGCCAGGAGGAGCTGCGCTCGGCCAATGGGAAGGCAGTCCCTAAGGGCGGCCTGTGGGAAGAGGGCGGGCACTCAGCAGGGGCGGGGCTGGGCCGGTCCCGCCGGCGCTGCCGCCCCCGGGGGCTGCCGAGTCACGGCCGGGCACCGGCACCGGTACCGCTGTGGGCCTCTGCTGCGAGCCCCGGCNCGGCTGCGAGCCCCTGCTCGCCAGGGCGCCCGGCTGAACCCCCACTCCAGGGCCCGCGGTTGGGGCCTCTGTGGAGCCCCCGCCCCGAGGCCCGCGGCCCCTGTGGTCTGTGGGAGCCGTGAGGGGAGCAATGGCGGCGCCACTCCTGAGGGAGGCCGGAGCGCGGGCCGGGCCGCGGGTGGCGGTGCCCACGGCCTGGGCTGTGCCCACGGGCCTGCCGGGGGTGATGGGTCGCCCAGAACAAGGGTCGGGCGGTGATGGGCTGAGTGTGAGGAGTGCGGGTCCCAAAGCGGAGTTAGAACTGTCCCGGTGGAGGGTGCTGGGCTGAGGCTCGGGGGTGTTTTCCTGGTGGTGGAGTTACAATTTAGAATTGGAGCATCACGGATTTGTTTGGGCTAGGAGAGACCTTGAAGATCATCTTGTGCCACCACCTTCCATGGCAACTCAAGCAGCAATTTAGGAATTAATTTAGCTAGCACAATGAGCCTTTCTGCTACCTCTTACTAAATCCCATCAGTGTTAACATCCAGGGAAAACACCCCAAAGGCGAGGAATTCACCCGTTTTCCCTCAGGATGATACATTGGAACGGTGATGCTCAGATTCACAGCTTACACTTCCAAACAGAGACCAAAGCTTGGTGATTTCTGACAGCGTGAAGGACAAGGTAACTTTTATATTAGGAAAATCTTCCTCACGAGAATGATGAGGCCCTGGCACAGGTTCCCCTGGATCCCTGGCAGTGCCCAAGGCCAGGTTGGACACTGGGGCTTGGAGCAGCCTGGGACAGTGGAAGGTGTCCCTGCCCATGGCAGGGGTGGCCGTGGCAGTGGCCGTGGCCATGGCCATGGCCATGTCTGTGTCTGTGGCCGTGGCCATGTCCACGGTCACTCTGTGAGCTCAGCCCGTGTGAGCTGGGCACAGTTTGGGCTCCTGCCACAGCACAGATAAGGAGCTGCTCCCTGCTCACGCCTCTTGGCCTTTTTATCTCTCGCTGAGTTCTCACTGCTGGCCCCCCACAGCTCCTTTGCTGTTGCTGTGAGGGCACAGGGACATTTTTCCAGGGAGAAGGAGTGATCCATGTGTTGGTGCTCCATGTAGCCGAGGGCACGATGCCTTCCCGGTACCTCAGCTTCCGCTGCAGCGTGCCCTGGCTGATGCTTCTGCTGCAAGCTCTGCTCCTCATCCGCTCTTTCTTTGGCTTCCCAGGTGTTAGTGACACCTACTCCTCATCCAACTCCCACCCAGGTAAGCCTGGCACCCTGCTGGGAGAGGAGGGGGGGATGCCTGCACAGGGGTGGGACCCAGCGGGGTCTGGTGGTGAGAAGCAGAATGGTTTTATTGCTCTTTGAACTTGCCAGGAGTGGTGGGAGTTTCTTTATGTCACAGGCGTGATGAGGATCCAAGACTAAATGGTAATTTTGGTCAGTTTTCTGTTGGGTTTTTTGACCACTCAGCCCCCATCCTGTGGCATCCATTCAGATAACTGTGTAAAAATAAATTCAGCATTAAGGGTGTTTTTTCTCTGATTATAGATTGGACAGAAAGCTCTGGAATTCTTTGCAAGCTCTAAACAATAGTGGCATTTAAATTTTTATCTGAAGGCTTCTTAGTTAATTGTAATTTTTTAATTGGTTTTTTAAACCAGAAATCTGCATTAATAATTTTACTGCTGTCTTGTTCTTTTCTGTCCTGCAGAATTTCAAGATGTCACCCACATGGTGGTTTTTGGATTTGGCTTCTTCCTGATGGTTCTGAGAAGATATGGCTTTAGCAGCACTGGATTCAACTTGTTGCTTGTTGTTCTTGGTGTCCAGTGCTCTGTGCTGGCAGAAGATTTATTAGTTTTCCTTAGGGGACACCAAAGTCAAGTTGGTATGGAAAGGTAATGAGTTCATGTTAGAGCTGGGCTAGAGCAGAACTGCTGACTGCTCCTTGTGGAGGTGAATGCCTCCTTGTGGGGCCCTGGTGGGATGGGCAGAGTCACATTTGCAGGCATTTTAGAGGGCTTTTGCTTTTTAAGTACATTGTTCTGTGTCATTCCTTTTTATTGGCCCTGGTGTCACCCTGAGACTGAGTTGTTTTTCTTTCCTTTCTTTCTTGCAGTCTAGCAAGGGCTGTGGTGAGCACGACTGCTGTGGTCATCTCCACTGGGGCAGTCCTGGGCAAGGCCAATCCTGTGCAGTTAATTGTGATGACCCTGGTGGAATTAATCTTCTTCTACGTGAGCAGATGGATCAATAAAACATTCCTGGAGGTACCCTGGTGGGGTTTGCAGATATGTGGGGGGAAACGTCACTGGAGCTTTGGAACAGCTCTGTCAGGAGCTGCAGCAAAGGCTTTGTGTGGCCTGGATCAGCCCACAGATGGTGAATATTCTGTTGGCACAGGTCCCAGAGCCCCTCACCGTGATGCATGTGCACCTCTTTGGAGCCTACTTTGGTCTGGCACTCACCTCCCGCTTCCCTGAGCCTCCCCCAGGGCTGGACAAGAGCAGGAGCACCCCAAAGTCAGAGCTGTTCTCAGTGCTGGGTGAGTCCTGGCTGGGATGCCTCAGCTGGAAGAGGGATTGCAGGGAGGACATGGGGAGGGTTGGGGGTTTAAATGCAAAATGCAGCTCTGAATGCAGCCCAGCACAGAAACTGCTGCTGTGCTTCCTGGTTTGTGACAGTGGCCCCTTTCCTACCTGGCCCAGAGGCCACTCCTGCCACAGCTGGGGCTCAGTTTGCTTTGTCACCTCAGCATAAAGGCTACTCCAGGTTACCAGTTCTTTCTCCAGGTTCACCACTCCCTTTCCTGGCCAAGTTGTCCCCCTTGGCTTGCTGGTGAGGGGCTGTGTGCCAGAGCTGAGCTCATAACTTGTATTTCAGCAGAGCTCAGGCTGTTTGTCCAGGTGGTGCACAGAGATAGAAAGGGGCAGTCCCTGCTGGGAACAGAAATAAAAAGATAAAGCCTGGTGAAGGGTGGGGAGTGTGATGCAGGCAGGCCCACGAGAGAGGGACAGGGAGGGACAGGCTCAGTGTCTGGGACTTTCATTCCTTCTCTCATGGAAGCAATTTGGTGTCTTTATTATCACAGCTTCTGCAGTGCAACTGCCACCAGCTGAACCCAGAGCTTCCTGCAGGGGTCCACAGAGTCTCATTCTCAGTCAGTCTTTGCCCAGTTTAGGGAATACAAATTTTAAATGCTGCTCTTTTGTGTCCCTGGAGTTCTTGTTTGCTGTTTATTTCCAGAGCTGAGCACATACTCATAAGAATGCTGCAGAGGATTTTATATCTATATTTATGATTGACTAACTGCCTGATCAATGGGAATAGGATGAATCATCTCACAAGTCCTCAGTGGCACCATAAGTTTAGAGTTGCTGAAATGGCCTCTCCTGTCTGAGGCAGGGTTATCTCTGCCTTGGTGCACTGAAATCATGGATATTAGCAATGGAAAGTGGATTTCACAGAGCCAAGAGGAGCTGGTACAAAATCAGTGCCTGCCTGGGCTGCTGGAAAGTGGATTTGTGCCTCATAGTGCCAATGCCTGTGTCACTTGTTAGGGGTCTTGGACAAGAACACATCAAATGTCACTGTCAGGTGGATTGCAGGAGGGTCTGGTGCCTCTGTGGGGTGGGGAACACAACATCAGTGATGGGAATGGGCTGAAAACAAAATCCAGCAGCTGGGAATGCCAAAGGAGCTGCTGGCTTGTGTTGGTGTTGGTGTCTGAGCCCAGCCCAGGCCACAGGGCCGGCTGGGATCAGCCTGAGGTGCTCTGAGGCCACCACGTCCCTCTGCTGGCTGGAATTCGGTCTGTGCAGTGCTGCCCCAGGCAGGTGAGGAGGAATGCATCCTGCCAGGCAGGGCACCTGCTCCAGGGAGGCTGGGGCTCCCAAACGCTGACCATTAGGAGCACAAAGCAGAAGAACCTGATTTCATTCCTGTTAGAGAAGCCTGTGTGGTCATGGAGGTGTGACACTGACAGTTCCTCACTGGGAGTGATCTCAGAGGAGGCTCTGCTTTGGGAAAGGTTTGGGAATTACAGTGAATGCCCACTGTGGGCTGGAGCCCTGCAGAGACAGGCAGTGATGGGTTCCCTGTGGTTCAGAACACCTCCTGAGGGTCTCTTGTCCTTGTCCCCAAGGCACTGTGTTTGTCTGGGTGTTCTGGCCAAGCTTCAATTCCATCCTGGCTGACTCCAAGAAGGAAGCAGTGCTCAACACTTACTTGGCCCTCGCAGTGAGTGCTGTGGCTGCCTTCATGTTGTCTGCTCTGACCTCCAAGGATGGCAAATTCAGAATGGTAAGGATGAGGGAAAACCCTGCATGGGCTTTTTCTGTTCAAAGAGATTTTCTGGTACCCTCAGAAATACAACAGCTGTTAACTGAAACCTTGTCCAGGGTCTGACAGTCACAGACTCACGGAGGGGTTTGGATGGGAAGGGGCATCACAGATCACCTCATTCCACCCCCTGCCATGGGCAGGGACACCTTCCTCTATCCCAGGCTGCTCCAAGCCCTGTCCAACACTTCCAGGGTTCCAGGGGCAGCCCCAGCTGGTCTGGGCACCCAGTGCCAGGGCCTGCCCACCTTCACAGGAACAATTCCTTCCATATTTAATCTGCACCTTGCCTCTTCCAGTTTGCAGCCACTGCCCCTTGTTGCAGCACTACAAGCCCCGTGAGTCCCCTGACTGCCCGCGTTGTTGTTCCCAGGCTCACATCCGCAGCGCGGTGCTGGCAGGAGGGGTCGCTGTCACTTACACGGCACACCGCATCCAGCACCCTTGGATTGCCATGATTCTGGGGCTGCTGGGCAGCGTCGTCACCATCCTGGGATCTCACTGTGTACAGGTAATGCTCAAACCCCTAAATGGTTCTTGGATAAGCTGTGTGAATTTTTTTTTCCAATGCAGGATACCCCAAGGGAAACCTCTGTTCCAAACTAGGAAACCTGAGGTGTTTTGAGCAGAGTGCAGGATTACAGCTTGTGGGAGCAAATTCATCCTCTGGGTCTGCAACAGCTGATCTGCAATTACCAACTTGTGTTTCTGGCTGTCAATTAAACCTTTTCCTCTTCCCAGAGGTGCTTTAATCCTGCTTTGAAGCTTCAGGACACTTCTGGAGTTCATTTCACTTTTGGTTTGCCTGCTGTGCTTGGAGCTGTGGCCGCTGTTGTTCTGCATGTTGTAGAAGATGGGATTGAGACACAATGGAATAATTTATCCAGGTACATAAATTCTTCTATTAAATAATGAAGATAAATAATCATCACTGCAGTGTGCCCTCAGTACATAAATTCTTCTATTAAATAATGAAGATAAATAATCATCACTGCAGTGTGCCCTCAGAAGAGTTGTCAGGCGTCCAGAGAGCCTGAATGTTATCACAGATACATTGTTTTCTATCAGGTAACCCAAGATAACCCCTGAAGTCCAAAAAAACCAAAAAGTCAGTAAAAAAGGAATCTGAGAGTTGAGCAGATTTTGGGTCCTGTTTTCTGTCTCCCTTTTTGTTTATGTTAAATACAGCAGATACAGGAGATGAAGGCTGGACATGTGCCTCCCTCCAAGACTCACTTTAGGGTTTGGGATGTTTTGGGGAGCTTAGGAGGGAGGGAGAAATGAGAGTGCAGCATGAGGGCCTGGCACTTCTCATCACATTCTTAATGAAACAAATTTAATGAAGTTTTCATACCAAAAGGATGGACAAAACAAATCTTCTGAAGTCTGCATTAGGCTTCTGGTGTGTTCCTAAATCATCTCACTGCAGCTGCAGATTTGAGAATTACAGCTTCTATGAGATTTTGATAGATGCAGATTCATTCACAGTGGTAATGCTAAATAAAAGGTGAAACACTTTTTTTCCTTTTCAGTTTGGGTTACACTGCCTTTTTTTATATTGGTGCCTTCTGTCAGACCATCAGCACTGCCTTGATAACAGGTTTGATTACAGGTCAGTACTGAAACATCCCAGGAATCCCTTTATTTCCCTGGAGCAAGTTTCTATGGATAAATCACTTGGGGAATAAATGGAAACAGGAGTGCCAGGGACTCTTCCCAGCTAGAGCTGTTTTGCACAGAAATAACTCAGCAGCACCATTCTTTCAGTGCTGAAGTTTTATTTTAACCAAGGTTTAACAGCTGCCTTCAACCTGCAGACAGGAGAGGTGTGAAGATGAAAATACTTCCACTTTTGGGTGTTGTCTTATTGACAGAAGATGCCCCAGTCTGGGGCTTGTCACTTTTTAGGCCATTTGGAGCAAATGTGCAAAGTTTCAGTAACATCAGGAGCTGCCTCAGCCCAGCTGCAGCCCTTTGATCAAGAGATTTTGGGATTTTTGGGACTTTTTGCTGCTTTGGGAGCAGCAGCACTCACGTGACTCTCATGGAATGCTCTGGTTTGTGGCAGCTGCTGCTTTTCCCCAGCCCCTAATTCTGTCTGGAGCAACAGAGAAGTGGCCAGTGAAGACTGCTGGGAAACCCACCCTGCAATGATTTTTTTCAGTGTTTTAATTTATTTAAACCTTTACTTTAAGTGTAATGAAGAAGGACTAGATCTTTAGAAAACATCCAGCTGAAATAACCAAACATTCAGTGTTTAACCAATTGTTCAGAAATCCAGAGATTCCCACCAGAATCCCAAACTAACAGTGCTGATAAGCCAGATTGTTTTAAATACACTGGCACTTCTCATGCAAGAAACTCATCATTTTGATGTATTTTCATAATCTAGCAGCTGTTTAATGGGGCTTTACCTAAAGTAATTCATTTTTAGTATCCCAAGCCTTGATCCTGGCAAGCCTCTTTTTGTATTTAAGGCCAGCTCGAGTCAGGGGGGCTCTGCTGGAGGATTTAGGTCTGAATTTGTGTTTTGATCTGTTACATTTGGATAAATGTTGCCAAGAAACTCCTGTTACACAAAATCCTCCCCTTGCCCTGGTGTTTATGTTTATTTTGGATCTCTCTCTTTTTACCAACAGGTTTAATCTTAAACATCAAACTGCTGAAAGCGGTGCATGTCTCAAAGTACTTTGATGACCAGTTTTACTGGGAGGTGAGTTTCAAAATGATTTCAGATTCACTGTGGGGAGTTCATTTAGCACCTTGATGAAGAACTCCAGGTATTTGAATTAAAAAGATGAGGAAAAAAAAGGTTTATTCCTTTTCCCAGCACATTTTGATGCACAAACAGTCCTTGGGCACCCTTAGGTGCTGATGTGAGGCTGTATCTGAATTACAGGAATAACAAATGGGAGAAAAGAAGCTTTTAATCAGCTTTTCCATTGGTTTAGGGGGTTTTCCTGTGATAATTTGATATGTTCTGATACAGGAATGTTTGTGTTCACAGTTTCCCCACTTGTCTGTTGGATTTTGAGTGGAGGATCCCAGCTGACAGACAGGACCAAGATAAGATTTCCCTCTTTATCACCAGAAAAACTGAACAGCTATGATGGGTTCAAAGAGCACTGAAATACCAATTCTCAGGCCCACAAAAGCCACCCCAATGGACACTCAAAAACTAAACTGTTCCAGTTATTCTTGAAAGATACAGAGTGTGAATTCACAGATGCAAACTTCAGGTGCATTCAGCTTTTCTGCTTTGTTGGCCTTACCTTAAAATACTTTTTAGAAGATATGTACAAAAAAGTTGTCTGCATTCATGGCTTATCAATCCGAGTGCTTGGAAACATTAAACTATTTTTAGCTCCCGAGTTTACAAGGCAAAATGATGGATTTGAAAGTGTCATTTCTCAAGGAGCACTTCTTATCTAGCAAAGTACTCAAGTTTTTAAGCTGAATTGATTCTGCTGAAAGCCTTGACAAGCCAGGATTTGATGAGTGAGCTGGAGCAGGGCCAGAACTCTGCATCCTGCCAGACTGAACTCCTGGAAAAATCTGGCTGGGGCTGGATGTTGGGAGGTTCTGATGGCAAAAGTTCAGTTGTGGGTGGTGTTCCTGGAACCCCTGGGGTTTGCTGCCAAGTGTGAAACACAAACAGAGCTCAGGGCAGTGTCTGGGAGGGGACAGCCTGGCCCAGCACAGAGGATGGGCCTCAGTGCTGCCAGCACCCCATGTTGGAAGTGCAGGGACTCTGGGGACAGAGGATTCTCTGCCAGTGAACCCTGTTTTTAAGAGGATTGTGATCCTCAGTGTCTCTTACTTTCAAAAATAGCTGACATAGAAACCTTGCAGCAGAGCTTGCCTAATAAAGGAGTGAACACGTGGCTGCTTCTCTTCCTTCAGCACCCTGTGAGGAATGAATGAGGGAGCTCGTGACGAGTCCTTTGATGAGGCTCACTGGCCTCATTCACTCACTGCTGAGCAGATCCCTGCAGCTACACAGGGAGGCAGCTCCCAAGGAATGCAGGCTTGCAGAGGAAGGGCCAGTTTTCCTTGTTCCCAGCTCCCAAAGAGCCAGCAGGAGTTCAGCAGCTGCCCAAACCTTCTACACGCAACTGTGAGTTGTTACTTCCCAGACACTTTATCACCACAGGATAAATGAAATATTCAGGGATGGGGGGGAGGGAAAATCCCAAATCACCACAGTTCTGAATTACACAAGAAAAGCCACACACCAGCAAGTTTTGAAATTGAAGAAATGGTTATATTGCTCAGATATAGGAAATATTTAATAAATAGCTGTTAAAAGGTTGTTTAAATGCAGTTTTAGTAAGTCTTGGATTGTAAATAACATCATAGAAACAGCTGGTTAAATACATCCATATTCCACTCTCCTTTTATTTGTAACAAACATCATTTTAGAAAAGTGACTCCACTGTTGTTTGTAGCAATTTTACATTTCTCAAAAACACCACAACGTTGAAGTGGACGTACAAGAGTAAAAAAAATAACCAGAATAGAGCTGGATTTAGTGCTTTCAGCTTTCCTTGATTTCTCTTCAGACACAATGGAAGGTTTACAAAATGGTTTTACAAAACTTGGGGGGTGCAGTTAAAGCCCAGGGCACTCCAGGGGGGTTCACTGCCACAAATCCTCTGTGCGGCCAAACTTGAACACCAGGCCCCTGTGGAAACACAGCAAAGGGAACCACAAATCAAATTCCTCTTTTTTAAACACAGGGTTTCAAGGGGTATTTGTTAATCCAATTCCTGTGCAGGCAGATCCCAGTTTATTCACATAGGTCTGCTTACAAAACAGGACTTCAGGGCCAACCAGATCACAGCAAGTTTCAGTTTTTTATCATTAAAATTAAATAGGAAACAAATAAAAGAGGACAGTCTTACCCAAAAAAGATGAATGCATTCTGGAAAAACACTGCTATTCCTGGGTACACCACTGGTTTTTCTAAGAGAAAAAAAATCCCCATAAATTTTTTGGAAGTAATTTTCAAGCATATCCTGTTTCTGACATGTCATTTTCCCTTGTGCTAATTTAGCAGAGAGGCTTTGGGAGCAATCTGCAGGAGCTCAGTAATTTGTATTCTGGGAATAAGTTCACCCAGGGAATTATTCCCTGAAAACTGCAGCAGCTTAATTATATCCATGGAGTTCCCAGCTGGGCAAGAGCTGCATTTGTAGAGGAAGTTTGTACTTAGAAATAGATGAAATCCATCCCAGCATCAGTAATAATATGGGAGAGTGGTGTGTAGGGCAAAATATTCAAACTGGGCCTGCCTAGAAACCCTCTAAATACCAATTCTAAAACCCAGAAATCATTTAAAACACCTTAAACTTCCAAAAATAGGCTCAGCTCTTACCTTTAACCACGTAACCCCCAAAAAGGATCCACATGGAGGCAATGAGGGACCCAAAAGCCATCATGAAGCCGATGAAGAGCCAGATCCGAGCCCCTGCAATGGGATGGGGATGTCCTGGACCCCTGTGACACCACAAACCCCCCTGGCCCTGCTGTGACACCACAGCCCTGGTACCTGTCTGGCCCAGGCAGCCCTCGCTGTAGCTGTCCCCCCGCACCTGCCCGTTGGACACGGCGTTGATCCTGGGGAGAAGGGGACAGGAGTGACATTAAAGCTCTCCTTTGCACACTCACTCTGCTGGGAGGGGCTGGGGAATTCCTTACATCAGGAATGCGATGGTGGCTATCACCCCACAGGCATGGTAGGAATGGTTGAAGTCTTCCACTTGAGGGTATTTCACAGCAGCGTCGATGATGATCCACCAGCCTGTGAAAAACTGGGGAGGAAAAGGAACTCAAAATACAGACACAGCCTTCCCCCAGCCTGTGAGACTGCCCTGGAAAAACATCATCAATATTTAAACAGCCTTACAGCCTCCAGCCCAGACTAAACTGTGAGCCCATTCGTTTTGCTGTCAGTTTGGGATAAGCCGACTGCAAGGCCGGGGATTTGCCCACTCCAGCAGTTACTTCCTGGGTAAAACTGTGAAATTTAAACAAAAAATGGACCGAGGAAACCAGGCCAGATTTTGTCAGGAACTGTGCTGCTACACACAGGGACAATGTATCCCTGTTCTTCCTTTCCCTGGAATTACTAAGGTCGGAGCAGCCCTCTAAAATCATCAATTCCAACCTGCCGTGGTCACCACTAAACCATGTCCCAAAATGCCACATCCACGTATTTTTTAAACATTCCCAGGGGCAGTGATTCCAGCACTGCCTGACCACCCCTTCAGTGGAGAAATTCCCCCTTTTATCCAACCTAAACTCCCACTGGCACACCTTGAAGCTGTTTCCTCTCATCCTACCACTTGTAACGCGGGAGAAGAGACTCCCAAACTACTCATAATTTTTATCTTACGACAGAAAAGCCAAAACACCCCAAAAGTCCCGAGCAGGGCGGGGCCGTACCAGCACCCCCGCGGCCACGGAGGCGATGGTGTTGCGCTTCTCGCCCCAGTCCACGCACTCCGAGCACCGCAGGCTCTCCAGGAACCCGGACATGGTTCAGCGCTGCCAGCGACTGCGGGAGGAAACGGGAGCTCCGTCCGCGCAGGAAACCAGCGGCAGCGCAGCGCGGCTCTGCGGGGCGGCCGCGGGGACCGCCCGGCGGGGACCCGGCGCTCACCGGGCACCGCCACCGGCGGCTCCCACCGGGCCGGGGCACACCCGCGATCC